>NW_010581301.1:67749-115843 GCF_000705375.1 Tinamus guttatus
AGTCAGACACTGCTGCATTGCACTGTGAAATTCCACTCTCTAAAGGAAGGGTAGAGTGTAGAGTTGGCTGCTTGCTTGTGATTTCGAATATAGTCTTCTCTCACCATGCAAGTAATGTCTCTTGTAACACAGCATCAGTATCATAAAACTGAGATCCTCACACACTATGAAGACCATCTTTCATTCTCTGCTTGTTGTTACAAATCGCAGCTTGCTTGTTTTATATATAAAGATTCTGCAAGCCCACATTTCATACTGACATGCACTCACAATCACAAAAAGTGCGAGGCATTGTTCATTCCCCAGGCTCCACAGACACTAAAGCCATTTCAGAACAGCTCTTTTATGAGCCCGTGGATAGGCAGTAAGTACTAATGTAAACTAGGAGAATGAGGAGTGTCTGGACCAGTTATTACATGGTCCAGATCTGCGTACTCTGTGAGTCATGTCTGATCTAGATGTCTTTCTGTCATGTCTCATGCTTTAAGTAAATAGTTGCAAATGGCAGGATTCAAAATGTGAACTTTTTTTCTTCAATCTGTTTATCATTTTCCTGCTTTTTCACCAAATCCAGATACTTTTGATTTCTGAAGATACATACACAGTTTATTTTTCTATGTCAAATCTGCAGGAAAAAAAAGTGATTACACTAATAATTTTTGAAAGCTTGTCTGTCTTTGTTAGAATACAACACAAATCTTAAGGAGCTGTTTACTGTTTTGCTTTTTAGGAGTGTTCATTTAAATAAATGGGTACAGTTCCATATATTAATCCCTTTCTTGTCAATCTTCTTTGAATTTAATTCAGAAGACTGAAATGTTTTTGGAGAGATAAGACAGACAGACAAAATTCAAACTTCAGGTACATTCTAGATTACCACAGACACACAGCAGAAATTATTAACAATATTTGCCCTACCTGCTTAGGCAGAGGTGATATGCTACACAAATGAAACACTAAGGAACTCTGTAAGTCAACAGGATTGCTCCTAAACCTAGAAAATCAGTATATTAAAGTACACAATAAATTAGGCCACTATGGGTTATCTTTCTCTGAAGATGTAATAGAAGTATTCTAGATATTTTTTTCTTGTTTGACAAGATACTCTTGGTGATTTATATTGTTGTGTCAGAGGACAACTCTTAATATCCCAGTTCAAAATCACCGCAGTCTTTAAGGAGCTTTTACCTATTGTACTATGTCATTTTCCTGATTCTTAACTTAAATTTTCCTTTGGAGGACATGAAAAACAAACAAACAAGCAAACAAAAACAAACAACAATTCAAAGGAGAGAGACATTATGAAAAGCAGACCTTTCAAACCTAGTAGTAAGTTTCTGAATCAAAGATGGAACATCTAACTGTACTGCAGAGCAGCAGAAAAGACAGGAGTAACAAGAAAACTTTGCTTAACAATAAAAAGTATTAAAAACCGAGAGTAATAGAGTGAAAATACATGTACGCAGATGTCAAGGGTGCTTTACTATTTAAAGCTAAAGTAGGAAATAAGACCAAAGAGCATACCATCTGTTAATTTTTTTTAGCAGTTATACATGATCTGCTCATGATCTGCTGGATTTAAATCTAGAACATTACTGCCAGTTACACACTGAGAGCACAAATCAAGGAATGGAAATTTACTGCCTTTACTTAAGGGAACATTTGTCTTTTCCTGGAAGTTCAGCATTTTGAAGTTTTTTAAAAACAAAAAAAAAAGAAAAAAGTTCAATGTGAATTATTTAGGTTTCTACTATGTTTCATTTGTACATAAATAAACCACATATATAATTGTAAATTACTTTGATAAGCATATTTTGGAACTGCACTTATCAGCGCTTCCCGAATGAAAGATGCCAGAAAAAAAGATTATTAACATATCATCCAAGGTTGAGCTTTCCAAGAAATTAAAAGAGAAGTAGTGGACTTAAAAAAGGAACCATAAGGAGAAACCAATTGGACTGCTTTAGCTACACCACAAAAAAAGTCAAGGAGAAGTGTTGCTTAGAATAGAAGGAAAACATTCAGACCTTGGTTCTTGAAGTTATTAAAACTGTTTTTGTGTCTGAGCCTAAAAAGGCAATGTAGAAAGACATTAAGCATTGGCTTTAACAGTCTTCTCATAATTTTTGAATAGGCGAAAGCATATGGCCTTAAAAACGGTAAATTAAACAAGCACTTACAATACTGACATTTAAAAAACCCCACCCTTTTACTTCTCCAATCCAATGCTATTCACTGAGTAAACATAAATTTTTTAGTTCATATTGATTGACTTTGTTGTTAGGCAAATATATGCATGTATATGCAAATATATGCTCCTTTAGCATGCAAATGGAAAAACTCTTCTCGGATTCTTTTCTGAAGGTTTAAAGTTAGTACTGCATCCTTGGTACAGACAATAAATTCCTAATTGCAGCATGGAAAAAAAAAACACATTAAAACCAAGATCTAACAGTCTCAGTGTGCTCTTTAAATATCACATTCTGCTGAAAATATAAATCAATTTGAAAAAGGAAAAATAGTTAGAACTGAGTACTATTACTGAAAACTAGTATTCAAAACACAAAGATAAAACAGAAATAAAAAGATGTTCAGTGATCTAGTCTGGAAGTTGCTGAACTCGCATCTTGCAGTTTCTAATGAAGATATTTTTATGTACCATTAACAAAAAGGATAGTTTCTATCTTTGTTGCATACTGCAATAAAACATACTTCGAGTTCTATTATTCAGAGTTTTTCTTCTCTTTGCCAAAATTCAAAATCAATTATAAGCTAATGCAAATAATTATAGTGCTCTCAGAAATGGTTACAAGGTATGAGGAATATACAGCAATTTCCAATAAATTCTTGAATACAGTTACAAATTCTGCTTCTTTATTGCTGTTACATAAATCTTTCATTCTACCTCCTCCTTTTGGGACCTTTTGTTCAGGCCAACCTCTTTACTGCTTTCTAATGTTCTCAACCCAGTGCTCTACCCTGTGCTTTGCACAGTTAAGTTCTTACAGTTTCAAACATCCCAGTATCATTTGGCTCTGACTCCCAATTCCAAGATACTTCATCTTGGATTTTGCACCTACTCAACTGAACATCTCAAGTTTCAATTTCCCCTGGGCACTTTCTAAACAATTTTGCATGCTTTGTACCTGTTTAAAGCACAAAGCACTTTGATCCTTAATGAAAGCAGCTCTATCCTATCTAAAAAAAACCCTAAGACATCTAATCACCAATTAGTACTGCTTGGTTTTTCCCGTTTCTTTCATTCTTCCAACCAACCTCAGCCCTCCTCATCTTTAAAAGATGATGGCAAAAGTTTTAAGGGGGAAAAAATTAACATCAGCTTTTGGGCAGCTACCCTCCTAACTCTACCTGCTCGTACCAGCAAAACTAAAAATAACTCTCAGATACTCTGAGTATGGTCAATAAGGTGGAAGATAATTAACTGTTTCATTTAAAGTTCTTACTTTTCTTCTCTCATGAACTAAACTTCGAATCACTCCTCTCTCTAAATTCAATCTTTTATTGCCTTCCACTTTTCTCATTTTACTCCATTTCAAATCCAGTCTTCTAAAATGCTTTCTTTTGTTACAACTAATTTCAATTCTGACCTTGCAGCTTCTCACTTTTTTTCTGCTCTTAATTCCCTTCTTACACACCTGTACAGCATCTTATCTTCTTGGCCTGAATACCAGATTTAAGATTTTTTCAAAAAGGAAGATGGGAGAAAAAAACAGTATAAGGCATAGCCACTTTTCTGAGACCAAAGTTTTTTTTATTTTTCTAGAGACCTTAATCTGAGTCGCAGTCTGACTCCAATGACTGAAGCACAACTGTTCAGACATCCATTGCAGAAATAAGCTTAAGTGGAAAACTGAATCACAAGCAGGAGCCCACAGCATGCAAGCCAAGCCTCCTGCACCATATCTGAATCTCTAAACGGAATCAGGAGGCTCAAAGGGACTCTGAGGTTCACAAGGACTACTTCACTCAAAGAAAGATGAGCCAATAGTATGAAGATTAAATGGAGGTGAAAGGCTGGCATGCTCTTTTTAAAATTATTATTTTATTTTTATTTTTTATTTGTTTGGCAGCACCATTAGAATACTCTGGTATTCACTGGTATCATTTATGACTAGGGCGCTAATTAAAGAATACCATTATGATACAGTTCGATTTCTATTTTTGTAAAATCTCATTTATCTCTGATTATTCAGTCTACCTTGTTTTCATTACTCCAAATGTCATTAGCATGGTGAATTTAGAGAATACCCTGCACTATATACTAGCATTATAAATAAAAATCTGTAGCAATTATAAATTAGTGTCAGAGAACTCTGAAATGAATCAAAATTAGTGTTATTATCTAATGTCAACAGCTGCAGCATCACTAAATTTCATTAAATATAAGAAAACAAACTATACATGAACATTAGTTAAGTCTTAGCTCTTATGAGGTAGAAATTAAAGCTTTTATGAAGAGTAGGCAGTAACACAGATACTAAAATTATTTGTAAAATAGATATGAAGGCCAGTAAATTGATTCTAAAGAAATTTGTTTGAGAAAATTTTGCCCAATTTTGTCACCTTCTCTGACAATGACTAAATACAGCAGATATTTCTTTTTATGGAAAAAAATACTCTGCCAACAAACATGACAAAACTTAAGTTTTCATAAATGTTTTTAGTTAAGTAAGAGTACTGTTTTTCACTAATCCTCTAAAGTAACCATCAGAAATGTCCATCTAAAACATGTCTAATTAGTGTACTGTCATATCAACATTCCTTGAAATATTATAAAAGCATTTGAGTACAATAAATGAAGGGGTATTAGAGCAGTACATGCAACAACAACAAAAAAATCTACATGCAAGAGTAGCTACATCTGTAAACAGCTTTTTCATTTTGGTCATGAAATTATATAGTATGTAGTGCAGTACATCCTCTTTAAGATAAGAACTAAACACTATTTTGCTTTTGCAATTTGTTGTTGCTGTTATGATTGCTGTTTCTTCATTCCTTGGTCAAAATCCATTTCCACGTATTCAGTGCTAACACGCAACTTAGCTGGAGAACGCTATAATCTCATATGAGATATGGACATTTCTGCCTTCCCACATTTTTCCCAGTTTTGCCACAAAGTAAACGCAAGTACATATTCAGAGACTTTGATTATTTTAAATATGCACACGGATTGAATTACATATCTTTTCAGAATAAGAATACGTACAAGTATCCAAAGGGACAGTACTTGTCACATACTATGGGTTTGCATTTCTTAGGCCGTGGACGGCACTGGCAAATCTCACAGTTGTGGGCATCAGTCTGGAAACCGAAGGAGCAGTCCAGGGAACAACCTGATATGAGGCCAGTACAGAGCTCCTCTCCTGTGAAGGACACACACAGCTTAGCACAACATGAAAACTGTTTATACCAGAAAAATGCATCTTCAGTAGTCTAAATATTTTGTGTACTTTTAGCTCAAAATGTTTTACTTGTAAGAGTCATTATCCTTACCTTCCAGCTGTCCTAATTTTAGAGCATTCAATAGAATTCTACAGTAATACTGCAAACCAGATGACCAAACACTATACCAAGTCTTTGGTCAAGATCTTGGGACAGACCACCTTTTATACCTTATACTATTTCCATAGATAAGTACATAGGCAAAAGAGTCCAACATTTATGACTTTGTCAGCCATTAGCAACAAATTTAAAATAACATACTTTCAATGTATATGCATTTAGTAAGGTTCTGTCCTATATAGAGCATCCTTGTTTTCAACTCTATTTTCACTTTAAATAGAATTGAAATCCTGGGGTATCGGTCTTCATCCCCTACTTCTGCTGTTTGCTGTCACCCGTTCGGGGATTAAGACCTACTTCAAAACAAACAAACAAACAAAAAAACCCCACAACACCCAAAGTGCTGTTTTAAGCTTATTAAGACCTGTCTCTTGGAATTCACTACTGTACTTAGTTAGCCTCTTATGGCAGTAAGGGACATGCTAGATCGTTGCTTATCAGCTGTCATCGATGATAAACGACAACTGATGACAACAATTCAACTGATAAAGTTCACTATATTCATTCTCCCTGGAAACTACCGTTTTGAGAATGATTAGTTTGCTTTTGTTCTCCTTGGAATAAGAAGTGCCAGAAAGACCCTGCAATAGAAGATTTGTTTATTGACTGTGGAGGTGGGAGACATTAGGAAACAAAGACTTTCTTGTATTAGGAGACGTAAGATACAGGAAAAATAAAGTTACTACCATTACAGTAGCCAAATAGACATTGAAGTATAAAAAGAGGGAAATTAACTGAGATTAATCAAGGGATAAATGTGATGGGCGATATCCAAAGGACAGAAGTGAAGGATACTTGTCTGCAGTTGACATCTCCCTACCACTACAAAGCACTAGTGATAAGGATAGGTACTGCAGAGCACTATAGAAATGCTGCTTTAATTAGAGTACTAATAACTATCTTGCTCTTCAGAGATCTGAAAATTTAAGAGCTGATTTTCTCCAAGAGGAGGCCAGGACATTGACCCATTCTGTTCTTTCTACTCCTGTGGGTCCTGAAAGGCAAAGGTAATCCCCAAATCTAGTTGGCAACCCTCCCTTTTTATATTCCTTCTTCTTGAAAGAGTTTACCAAGCAGGACTATTCCCCAAAATGACAAGGAAAACGAACAAAATAGGGATAATAGTACCTTACATTAAGTGCCTGGGTGCATATAGAGTTTTGTAAAAGCATCATAACCAAAAGCATGATTCCATGCAATGCAACTTACAGGTTCCTAGGTTAGTAATACAAGACGGAGACCACAGCTATAACCTGTGCTTTACTTAAATGCTTTCTCTTCCATCTTTGAAATGCTGCAGCAAAGACTTCAGAATGGGAATTTAGCCACCTCACACATCTAGAGCATCCATCTGTAGCTGAACCCTAACCCAGGTGATCTCACTCTCCATCTATAGGAAAGAGGGCAACATCAGGCATGCCACAGTCTGCTGCTGTTCTGAATATGATTCCACAAGAGTGCTACGAAGTTTCTCATCTAGCTATATTAAGATGGAAAAAAAAAAAAAAACAACCCACCAGAAAAACCGACAACATATTTCTTTCTAAGGAGTCATTAAGAATTTCAGGAAGAGGCTGCTGATAATTGGAAGATATTTCAGTAATATAAAGGAGGTGTAATTTTCATTTCCCTCCCTTCTCTTTAAAGCAGAGGGCTTACTGTTTTATTCTTTCCTCTACCTGCAAAGCTATTAAGAGTAAAATAGGTGTAATACAACATATGGCATAGTAATGGCTTATTATCCTAACCAGCAATTGCCAGTTTAAGCAGAATGAGGATCTTGGTTCCCACCTCTGTGTTTTTATGCACATTTACTGTGACCCTAAAAGTGTGCAGGTTTTTTTGTCATTCAGAATGCACAAAATAAATGCTAGATTCTTTTGTGTAGGCTCTGAAGGCTGTCTTTAACCTCAGTCATATCTAACCTTTGCACAATGATGGCAACCTGTATCTTAGTTTCTTGACAGATACACCTTCACAAACTCTTGATTTTGAATGATAAGAGTTCAGGTTGACCTACCAGGAGTCCTAGACCTTTCTAATATGTAGCTACTAGTGCTGCTTTTACAAACATCACAACGGAGAGGAAATTCTGATGCCCGTCTCTGGCAAAGAAGGTTGTACACATGACAAAAAGAGGAAAGGTTTTCCTTGAAGCAGAAGAGATCATAATTTATGAGCTTTTGCACTAGTCCAGATATTTCTACACAATTCTTCCCTGACAGCACACAGAGATAATAAAATCAACTAAACTCTTCATTATATATGACTTCATAAAAGATAGATTTGAAGGAAGCCATAGTTTTTGAAGTTACCTTGAGCTTTATGAAGAACAAGCAGAAAGTACACCTACACTGGAAGGTCTCAAAAAACAAGCTCCATCAGGAGCTCTGAGACTTCTCCCTGCTGATGCTAAGATCTGATCAGTGAATAATCCCAGAATTACACTGGTAGGGTTGAGTGGAATCATTCTTTTTTTGAAGTCTGCTTTGTCAGTTAAGAGAGGACATGTTTGGTTTAGGTGTCTGTCCATAAGCAACAGGCTCATGAAAGGGATAAAGGAACCATAAGGACCAAATGAAAGAGGGAAAAATCATTATGCATCAGGGAATAAAAAGAAGAACTGAAAATTAAAAGAAAAAAATCTAAAGAAATAGAAGCAACATGATCATCTTTTAGTTGGCATATTTTCTTTATTTTTATCTTGTTTCCAGATTTTATGTTAAGGATAGTTATCAAAATGTGACACTCAGGTCTGAATACAGTGTTACAAAAGAAAGCAGAACTTTTGCCATTAGAAACAATCTCAAACTGAGATACCACCACACATACACATATACACAGCTTATGTTTGCTGCATGGGCATGACAAAACCCTTAGTCCAAAGTTTGTTTATTTATTTTTTTTAGAAAAATAGCTAAAATAGCTTTTAGTTCTAAAAGGAAGAGCAAAGGTCCCAATGTTGAATCAAACTGTATGAACTGTCCTCCTGATGATACTCCTGTATTGTAATGCTATAGCTTTAAAGTCAAAGCTCACTTTGAAAGGATAAATAAAAACAGATTGGCTACATTTCAAGTGAGAAATACTAAGCAATAAAGGCAACTACTTTGCGAAGATCAACTGCAATAAACTCAGAAAATGTATTGAAGAAAAAGGTAACATAGTTGGGGGAGAGATTACTTGTTTATGTTTTTCTTTCCACCTTTGTTTAGATAAATCTCATTTGGAAACTCAAATCTCAGATCATGGAAATTATTTACAAATAAGATATCCAGCCCTAACTGGGGTAATAACTGCTTCAAGGGTAGTTATTTTCAACAGAAATAAGCAGAGTCTTGAAGGAGAGCATAGTAGAGCATTTTAAAAAGCCAATACAGATGGAAAACTATCTCTTAAGAGCTCTGCACCTGAACTAGAATTAGAAACAGGCTCTCCAATTTTCTTATGAAACGCCAGAGAGGTAATGTCAACACAGAAAATCCTTATGCACAAGGAGGATTTAGAAGACTAAAATAATAATAATGCAGTGAAATGCAATACTGAAAATGTGTCAAGCCAAGTCCAGAGGGAATAAACAAGAACCTCTCACACAAGCTCCGAGTTCAGACACTGGCTTCCTCAGGCGCAATCCCAGAATGATTCTGACACCTGTGATGTGCCTTTGAAAAAGATGAATGTGATCCCGAATGTCTCAGACTAACACATCTTCCCTGCATCTTCATCATCCACTCCCAAACACACAGTTAGGCACACACATACTATTATTAAACAAATATTACAGAGTTCCAGGTGAGCGTCATAGTGTTCAGGGGGAATAGATTGTGGGATGGGATGAGACTATCTGAAGAACCAGTCTTGTCTTAAGAACAGATCACCAAGATATGATGAGACTCTGCACAACATACTGCATGAAGAAGATTTGGTGCTGTAAAACTCTCTTCATCTAGACCTTCTCAATAGTAAAATAAATTTTGTTTTAAAAAGTAACTTGAAGCATGGTAACACCTAGTCGCTGGCTGCTATAGAAGAGAAGGACACACACCAAGGTCAAACAGAGTGTAAAAGCAGTTGATATATTGACATGAGATATGCTACAGTTCACGGCCTACCCTGCAAACAAGAAAACAAAATTTTCTCTCCTGGGATACAAAAGCTATCTTTTTTTTTCTCTTACACCTTGGAGTATTCACTCAGAAGTAAGAAAGGAAACACATACAGGTAGTCCTAGAAGTGTAACAAGACATATTTCAGACATACTGTAATTTCTGCTTCTCAGCTGTGAAATCTCAAAGGCAATATATCTCAAAATGAATCACAATTCTTCAGCCATAAATTCAAATAACTATCAGGCACGTGATTTATTCCTGATCTTAAGAGTATTCACAGTTCCATTTGGAGCGAATCTAAGGATAACTACAGTGTTACAAAATGCATCTCAGAAATCACACTGTGCAGTAGACAAATTTGAATCCAGAAAAAAAATGAATGCCTAAGTCTAAAATCAGTACCATATTTTGACCATCTGTTCTAATAGCTGTATTGTAATTCTAGTTAACTGTTACTTAAATACTTCTCACTTTCTTCTAACACATGTATGGCACATAAAAAAAACTTTAAGCTCTTAAACTGGGACATTTACCTCTCCCTACTCATTATGTTATATATGGACTCTTTAATTGCACAGTAAAGAGTTGAATTGAAAGTCTAAATTTCAAGGAATTTCACGTATCTGAAATATTTTCCTTTTTTAATTCTCTAATATCCAGATAAAAATACCTGTTGGAGATTATTAATATACATACATATGACAGAATTATGTCAGTATTGCAAGCTGGCTTAGATTGATGTCTGCTTTTTAAAATCTGTAGTGCTTCTACACAAAACTATCTACATACCTTTCCCATCATTATTTTCTTGACGCTGAGGCTAGCACATGCCAAGAGAACTGTTTCACAGTACCTTTACAATTAAGCACTCCTCAGCCGTCCTCTCGGTGTGGATTGCTACTGCTGGTTAATCTTCAGGGGTGGGGATCTGGGGAGGCAAATTTATGAAGGAGAAAACTAGGTTACTTATCAGTAACTGGAATTCTCTGAATATATTGCCTCCACAGATCCACACTAACCCTCCCTCCTTTCTTTAGAACTTACACTTCACAATAACTGGATAAAAATGAAGGGATTGGGCACCGAGATGCTGGAAAACCCTGTCTAAACTAACTTCACGAGTCCGTTGAGGCATATTACCCATTTGGATACTTGCTCTAAACAACTTTAGGCTCCATATATAGCACATAACTTTATAAAAAAGGACTTGTGGCAGTGAGATCTCACAGGTGGAGTTAATGGCCAAATTGATCACATTTCTAACACCCTTCAAGCTGTGTGTTTTTTGTTTTGTTTTTAACTGAACATATATTGAACATGTCAAGCCCATTCTTTTTGTTTTCATTAAATACATTGTAAGGATTAAGAAAAACAATATATTGTTGTAATTTCACAAATCCCTGAGGTTTTTTTTAACCTGAATTATGTCCATCTGCAAAAAGAGAAAAAAGATAATCAAGAATCCTATTTATGCCAGATCTACTCTTTTTTTTTTATACGAAAACCATGAGATGCTCTCTGCTTATAATAAGCAAGGATAACTAAATTGTCTTTTTAAAAATGAGTTTATAAGCTTTTTAGTTTGTAATATAAATATACTTTGATTTTTGTGGAATTTGTTGCTAATTCATGATAACAACAAGAAATCATTGCTATTAAAATATACGTTGCTGATCTTTTATTATTTAAAGGATTTTTTCACTCTTTGAAGTGAATATTCTGTGTGGTTAATCTAGGGAAAACTTTAATTTGAAAATAAAATTAATATAAAATATGTTCATTTAAATGGACAAACAATTTACACAGAGAGCTTCATAACATTTAGAACCCATCCTCCAACAAGGATTATTTACAGCAAGAGATCAGAGAAATTAAACACTTAAATTCTGGCTAGAAAGAAATGTAAGAGTAAAAGGTTAAAAAATAAACAAACACACACATAACCCCCAAACTCTGCAATTCCTGAAGTTTTAAAACACAGAAAAGAGGAGTTAAGAGATATATCCTTTCAACAGAGTACCTGCCAAGCTTCTATTAGGCTTTTTGACCACTGCACACATCTTTTCACAAAATTAGCTATTTCTAGCTGTCTACAGATAAACCTAACTGTTCTCATGTCTCCAATCCTGTCTTTCCAAGATGCCTTCAAATGTCTCATAGCTAGTCCAAGTTCCACATGGCAAAACCCAAATTTCTTGTTGGAATTCCATTCCTCTTGACTTTTCCTCCCTTCCTCTTTGTGTGTGTAAACACATAATATTCCAAACTTCTAATTTTAGAATACTACCTTCGTGATTTGCTTTGACAAGGACCACATAATGTTGTGATGTTGCTGTTGCACTGTAGTGCACAGGCAAAACAACCCACTCCAGCCTTTGACCATTCAGTCACCCCAAGATCACTCTGGAATTAACGAAACTACATGACAACAGCATCATGTAATTGCAGACAAAAGTTCTACAAATGAAGCAAATAATTCTTTTTAAAATTAGAACTTTAATTGGTTTTAATCAATTTATACTTGATTTTGTAGGTTAAAAATAAAGTAAAATATGCCTGCACTTATCCACAGTAGTCCACTTCCAACTCATTAGGAGTAGAAGCCTATAGTCTAGAACAGTTCACAGAATGGCTGAGGTTGGGAAATGCTTCTGGAGATCATCTAGTCCAACCTCGCTACTTGAGCAGGGTGACCTAGAGAACATTGTCCAGGTGGCTTTTTAACATCTCCAATGATGCAGTCTCCACAAGCTCCCTGGGAAACCTGTCCCAGTGCTCTGTTACCCTTTTTTCTCATGTTTAGATATATTTTTTTTCCTCCCTAATTTGTGCCTGTTGCCTCTTGTCCTATCATTGGGCACCACTGAAATGAGTAAGGCCCAATTACAAGTTCTAAAATTACATTAAATTTTAATGGCTTTTTCTTTAACATGCAATTATTAAAGGGATAGCACCTCTTAAGAGCAGATAAGGCTAGATAAAATCTCAGTGAAGAATGATTTACTACTCAGCAACAGAAGACAATGTAATATCTATTAGGGCAATGCCTACTGAAATCACAGCTTTCCAGAAATCTTCCTGGAAGGAGATTAGTAATGATAGGATAAACTAGCTCTAGCTACGATGACCTCAAAGGGTAACAGGAGTTATATGGGCATCCTTACTCCTTTACTTTTAACCTGACTCATTCAAGTAGCTCGAAGGAATAAAAATGAAGGAGATGCATGGAACAGAACTTCAAGCTCACTATTTAATTTAAACAAAGTCTGTCTGAGTCTACACAAGCTTCAGATAACAAACATATTATTCTACAAGAGAACCAAAAGACAAAGGTTCTTACATCTCCATTTGCTCAGAATCTGGCAGTAAGACACATTATTTGACAGAATAATTCTATTCCTTCATTTTGACTGATATCCCGCAAGTGAAGACTTCCAAGCTATTATTTTACTTTATTTAAGAAAATAGAGGTTTCCTCTCTCCAAATGATTTGGAAGATTTTTAAGCAATCTACAATTCAAGTTATCTATCTGAAAATAGATGATGGACAAATAATAATATTCAATTTGATTACTGCAAAATGAAAGTAATTCAAGCAAACCTAGCAAGAGATAAATTCCCTTGAATAAGTTCAAGCAGCATTCAAATGGAAACAATTCAAGCAAGACCAGTGATATTCCCAGGATGTGGTAAGAGTAGGCTTGTAATCAAGGAGAAATGAAATGATTCTTTGAAGCGATGGCCCTCCTGTATAAAAAACTGGAGGGAAGGACTGAGCACAAGTATAGATGCTGACATTTTCTGAATATGTCCATCTTCTTGCTTGCACCAAAATCCTTGCGACTTATGGTCAAAAAAGTTTAACAAATATGAAAGATGGGGGAAGGAGAAGAAGTCAAATTACAATGCTGAAACATTATAATGCTTACCATTACTAGATTATTATTTAAAGAGAGAATTCAGTATGACATGTATGTAGCAGCTTAGAGACAAAAAAAAACCTTGTGCCTTACACTTGCAGAGGGTTTTTATTTTCTCTAATTCCTCACTTCTTTTGACTTATCATTTATCATGATTTTGTGTCAAGGCATCATTTCTTTGTGTTGCAGAGCTTTATACACCACTATACATTGTAGACATACTATACATAAGCTATAAACAGGATCGTATGCTTCACAAATTAAGGGAAACAGATCCATATTTCAAAGGATAGAAAATAGATCTGGACTTCAATCCAGTTCCTGTGGAAATCTGTTGAAAACTTGTTCTTACAGTGAATATAACTTGTAATCAAAAATATTATCCGTATGGCCATGACATTATTGCTTGCTCTATACTTCAAACAAACAAACAAAGAGTACCACCAATACAAAGAACAAAAAAGGTGGCAACCCCCTTTTCTTGCTCCCTAAGCAACATACCAAACCAATCCTAAAATTCTTCAGTTTGTATCAACTAGAATGTTAGTTTGATGTTTCCTTCTGGGACTCCTAAATGGCTATATTGGTTCAGAAAAGGACTGAAAACGGACGAACTGAAATAAAGAATGAAGGAATGAAGTAAAACTTCCATTGCGGAAACTTCACTGATTTATTGTAGCTCTCTAGCTCCCTTATAAATGACAAAGAATTTAAACCTCTAACCTCTAGGTTGAACAAGTAGCCACATTTTGTTAAAGACTCAAGTAGAGACTTAATTCACCACAGGTGTTCTTTTTTGGGAACTCTGAGAACTGACCTAAGCTTACTTTGTATTTCATCTATAGACAACATATTCTTAAAGAAGTATGTGAAAAAAAAAAAAATGTTATGCTTTCTTATTAGGATGCTAACATCGCTGATATACAAAAAATTTTAATCAACATACAATGACTTTCTTTGGAGATTACATGTTAAACTAAAATCTGCATAAATCCTAACTCAAGTATTATGTAGATATTGCATAAGTACATTATGCAAGTGAAATCATATATGGATTATATGTTTCTACGTATACATGGGCGCATAACCTTAGAATTCTCATTTTCAAACATTTATGCTAATAGCCGATATATTAAGGTAAAAAAAGAAGACTGTTTAACAATAAAAGTGTTTGATGCATACAAAATTTGGTGCTTTTAAACTCTTTACATACAGAGGAAAATGGAATGTTGAAATCTAATAAGACTTTTTTTCAAAGGGACGCTGTCAGGAACGGTAAGTCCCAAACCTTTATTTATTTGTTTTTATCCCAGCTGCTGATTTTACCAGGATTCGGAATTTTATGCTTTCCCTCCAAATATATTTTAAGCAAGCAAACAAGTAATGTAAGAAACCAAAATCCAAACATTTTTAAATGAACTATCATAAAAAGCACAGGTATACTAACACTTCACGTTGATCTTTTAATGGTTTAATCAACTCTATGAACGAATGAACCACGGCACTTCTGTATACTCACTAGTTTTGCACTGACAAATGCGGCAACCATTTTGATCCAGTTTGAAACTATAGATACAGTCTTTTTCAGTCAAAGTGCAGTTTACCAAAATCTCACAGGTGGGTGGACCTATTGTGATGTATGTTGGTTCTAAAAGAGAAAAAACATAAAATATATCAATAAATTTGATATTACTTTAGTATCTTTAAACTTAGGTTCACATGATATAATAGTCCAGAGAAACATTTTTAATTACTTTTGCTTCTGAGTAATAAATATTCATGAAACAAAATTCATGAAACTGAGGCTTTGTTTTGGAGTGATGTCTACTCATCGCTCAAGCAGTACAGAGCAGCATAACATTGTCAAATAGTGAAACGGGGGGAAAAAGAAGAAAAAAAAACCTAACACTTTTGATCACTTAAGAGCTTGGAGTGAAATCAGCATTTCTGGATATTCATTTTAAAATGAATGCAAGATACATATTCTTCTGCTTCTTCTCTCCAGAATAGTTTGGGTAAGACTTCACTATGCAGATTCTTCTATATTAGATGCTGAATAGATAGAACTTTCCCTATTTTTTGGTCAACTGATTGCACCAAATGGCAAATCAAAAAACAAGATTCAGTGGATCAGATCTTTTCTTTTGTGTTTCTGAAACTTAAAGCAGAAGAGAATTTGAATATGAAAAGGTGATGAAAGATGTACTGCCGGGGAAAGATATGTTCAAGTCATTTAACAGGACCACCCATTGAAGACATATCTCCCTTCAAAAGTATTTTGAAATACTTTTTAAAGTTGAAGACCACATGGTCAGTTATTAACATTTATGTGCAGTAAAATATTAATTTTGACATCAGTAGGATTTCATAGGAATATGAAATCTGATTAAATACATATGGTAGCCAGAGATATTCATGTGTTTTAATAAATAAAACTATTAGAATAAATCAATACCAAAAAATATATGAAAGGACAATGCAACCTCCGCACAACCATTGTTAAACAGGAGGAAGGAAAATACATGGTTTCCCAAATGAGCTTTTGTTGTGTTAATTTTGTCTATCTTATTATTTTATTTATTAATAGTTATGGACATTAACAACATTATACTGAGCACCTAGGATACACAAATTGAATAACCTTTAAAGAAATCTGAAAATTTGTGTGACTTTGTTTCATTATTTCAAAATTATTTGAATTTATTCTGCTCTTGCTCAGTAAAAGAGCACTTTAAAATAACTACACTTTAAATAAAATCAAAAGATGAGCTGATATAAGAATGGAGAAGCACTGCAAGCCATCAAGGTAATAAATTGTCTTATACAGCATGCACATTTTCATGGACTGGAGGTGGCAACATCTCACCATCTCACTTCCCTACATCTCATATAATGAAAGGCAAATTTTACCATTATTATGTAAAGGTAGTTAGCCTTCACTATTAAGAGTTAGAAAGTGAAACACTAATCAATACCCATGAAATTCTTAGGAATACAGAATTTTTATTTTACTTGGCATTGTGTATCTAGTGATTTTATGTCTAGGATGCAGGTTTTGCACCTTTTAGTCAAGTGAAGAAGAATTCTGGAAAGATATGTGTAAACTATGAAAGTAAATATGTGTATTATTTTGGAAATAGGGAAAGGTATAGCATGCCTACAGTATACAGATAAAGCTAACACTAAACACCACTGATGGATAGGCATATATAAATACATATTACAAAGATTTTTGGTTTACTTTAGGCTAATATAAGGATGATTTCACTAATACCTAGTATGATGCTGAAAGTGAAGAATTAAAACAAAACCCAAGTCTGATCACTTGTATTTTCTCTTACCTTCTTCCTCTTTTCCAACCTGTAAAACTTTCAGGTGTGTAACATACAAAAGAATATTAAATGTTTCCTACATTCAAACACAGATAATACTAAATATCTTAAAGAGCATTTTTTTTTGTTTTAACCTTTAAAAAGAGTAACATATTAGTAATACAATCACTAGCATTCAAATAACTTATAAAAACATTAAAATTACCAGAAAACTGAAACACAAGTTTAGTATTGATTGATCTTCTTAGATGTAAAGCAAGTCTATAGACAAACAGAAGAATTATGTCTTATCTCCTTTCAGTGAAGCTGTTCCCTCAAAATAAGTTCTCTTTGTGTCAGGTATAATCTAATATCAATAAAAAAATGAATGGATATTTATTATATATTTTTCCTGCTAAATTTTCAAAATGTATTTTTGAGTGTATTTTTGTATTTTGATATTCTGGAGTTTGAGATACACGATACACCATTTTAAGATATTATTATTATTTCATCCTGAAACATTCAGTGCAGTATTTTTTACTAAGGTCAAAATTAAATCTTCGCTATATTAATTAAAAAGATTGTTGCTAAACCTCCATGGTATTACTCGGTTATCTTCCACTTTTGCATCTGCTGTCAGTAACCTGAGTGTTTCCAGACAAGCTTACAAACATGTTTTTTCACCTCCTGTCCCTAAAGGTAAGCCCTGAGATACAGTAATTTTGTATGCATGCCTGCTTCTCAATGAGCTGCAAGTAGAGGACAAAAGAAATAATTTCAATCCCTACCCCCACATGTGCAAAAATGCATCCAGGGAGGGGGAGCCATCAGCCCCTTTCACTCCGCTAGACAAGACTCAACAAATAAAGCCAGCCCTGCTGTTGCCAGGCTTCTGGCTGTTTGAATAGGCAGATGGGAGTTAAGCTCCAAAAAGCGGGGACGGCCACATGATCCGAGCGCAGCTCTCACTGGTGCACTGGGTACAAACGGCAGAAGAAAGACCCAGCGCACAAATGAACGGACAAAGGGTGGGAAAAACATGTGCTGTTGATGTCGGCGTGTCTTATCACATAAAACTGTACCGTGGAGAGAAAGAGCTGAGAAAATACTGAGAAGAACAGAAGCGCTTAGAGAATGAGAGAAACTGATGCTTCCACGTTTCTGTGAGGTCAGGAAAAAGAAAAGATGAAGATTAAATACTAATTCTTCCTCATACACCTAATTTGAATAATTAGCAAAAAAAGAGAAAACTTAACTTTCCTGTTGGTTACTAAAGTCATAGGGAGAAAACAGAAACAATGTATCACAATCTTATTGACTTTGACTCTCCATCAGACTGTTAAAAATAAACAGTACACTGAAAATGTCATTTTACTTGTTAGTCTGGATTTTGATTTATATAATTCTTTAGTTAATCTTATGCAAAAATCAAAGAATAAAATCTCCATAGCTAATATCAGAATGAAAGACTGCATCCTTTTCGCCATCATAGCCACAGTGACTGATCAAAGCCTTAACTTCGGCTGTTCATTTTGTATCAGAAAGAATCCACTTAAATGCATTATTGCAAAATTGTATGCGTTATGAGACAGCACCACATGTTCAGCTGTGGCTTCTATGAAGGGCAAGAACAACCTTGACAGGCAGGAAAAATGGGCTAACAGGAACTTTATGAAGTTCAGCAGAAATAAGGCAAAGTGTTGCATCTAAACTGGAATAATCCAGTACCAGGCTGAGCACCAAACACTTTGAAAGCAGTTCTGGAGGAAAAAGACCTGGAGGCTTTTGTAAAGAGCAAGTTGAGCATGATCAGCAGAGTGCCCCTGCTGAGAGCATGGCCACCCACAGCCTGGGCTGCACCAGCAGGTCCGCCGAGGTGATCCGCCTGATCCGTCCTCTCTGCTTTGCGCTTGGGAAACCACCTCCAGAGCGAGAAGCAGTCTTATGCACCACAGCACAAGAGAGCCACTGATATACCTGAACGAATCTATGTATTTATGTTTATAAACCATGTCCTGATCAAACACTGGAATCGTGCCTTATGAGAGGTTGGGAGGTCTCCGTCGCTGGAAATATTCCAGATTTCACTGGAACAAGGCCTTGATCAATAGGTTGTAACTGGAGCTGCTTTGTGCAGCAGACTACATGATCTATGAAGGTCCCTTCCAACCTGCACGTTTTTTAAAAAAATTCACTTTCATAAAAAATCAGGACATTCCAAGCGAAAGCAGCAATACCTTTGATAGATCCTGATCAGTCAAGTGAAATCCATATGCAACATTGCAGTTTCTGAACATTGATTACCATCCTTAATCAACAAAATTACATGTTTGCCTAACACAAGTTCTCTGAAATCCACATGATGACTTAAGGAATAGCTTTTTATTCAAGAACTGATATTTCTTCCAGGCAGTTATAACATTTAAGAGAGAATTACCATGTTATTTGCTGGCAGCAGTAACTACCGTTGATCAGAGTCAAATTCTTGTCCTCCTGTAAGTTTATACTTTAAAAACAGCTTCTTTCATCTCATAGTTCATCTCATGGCAAGGTATTTTTATTATTTACCATATATTATTTTATTACTTACTATATTTATTATTAATATAAAGTGTATTATTTTATTAAGTATTAATTGAAAAATCCTTAGAACGAGCTCCAAAGTTCTTTTTCACTTGGACTTTAATTTGAAATGTAATATTCCAACTCCAAACAGGCTTTGTTTTACACTTTTGGGGTAGTATCTATTCCCGGCTTTGCCAACATTGTTTCTCCATAAGAAAATAACTATTTTAATTTTTTTATTCTGTACATTGTAAAATACAAATGAATTTAAAAATAAACAGAGAACTCATATTTCTGCTTCTCATCAGCTGCTAAAGCCTGGGCCACAACGTATCTTAATCCACCACTTCCTAGAAATATAAGTGGACAGGTTTTTGTACTGGCAAATCCTGCCAATTTTTTAGCTCCACTCACAAATCTTGCCCTATCAACATAAAATGGGGAAAAGCTAACCATATCACTATAGTTTATTTTATCTTGGCATAGAAATATGAAAAAACATGTATCGAACACCTGGTTCAAATAGTTTGACTCAAGCAGAATGGTTAGACCGTCTAAACAGTCCTAGGAGGTCTGGCCTGTCTTGAAAGCATCTGTGCTCCTGCTGCACGTCTACTTCACAGCACTCTAAGCATGTCTGTCTGAAAGCCAGTGTATCCCATCAGTGTTTGGCACAGACTGTCTCAAATGTATCGCAATATTATTTGAAAATGCCTTAATAAACTATAAGACAGTGTGGGTTGACAGCAGTTTAAAGAGTGTGCATCTACCAAACACAGCCAGATTTGCTTTTGAAGGCATGTCTATCATTTGACTGCCTACAGTACTGTAGGATCTGTAACAGAAGCCTGTCGTTCACTTTTCTTTCCTTTTTAAAATGTTTTAGCTTGAGGAGTTTCCTATCTTTTTTTCTGAATGGGTTTCTGTGGTATGGTTGTGGCAAATGTGATCTTTCTATCTTCCAGTCAAAGAGCACAGTTCTTGAAGACCAGCAAAATCTGCTTTAATTCTCATACTTGGTATCCGCCTTTGCACTGTTGTGCTACTATTCATCCGGTCCTGAAATTCTTTGGTGCAGGAGGAGTAACCAGGCGTATCTACTCAGACAAAAGAATTTGGATGACAAGGTTAAAAGTTTGATGGAAAAAGTATGATCCACACCCAAGATACAGCTTTTAATACTTCTGCTGTTGGGAAAGAAAGCTTAACATAACCAGATTTGGAACATCTTGCATATAATTCCTTAAAACCTTTCTCCTCAACTTCATACCTATCTACTGGGTCCTAACCCACACATTCCCCATTACTTATTTTAGAGACAGTCAAAACGGATCATATAAACACATCCTTAATGTATTAAAGATTAGCTAGAAGAGTAAAACAGAAAGCCAAGAGCAGAATTAATCAAATTTATTTAAAGATTAAAATTTGATGAATTTGAAGATCCTGAGAGATAGCAGCAACATGATTAGAGAGTTATCTCACAGCTACCCGCACTGCAGAGAGCACAGGAATCCCAGCAGCACACCTCAGAGGACTACTGCACTCTACGGGAACAGGCATCTTAGTTTTCTAATACTTTGGAAGATATATATATATTTATTTATGTATATATGTACTTTACAGCTTTTCCAGTCGGCTTCCCATTAATAAAAAGGTTTCAGTCACAGAAATAAGCTTCTTTGCCAAGACTATAAAATTAAAAGTTTTATAGCGACATCCATAAAGACAGGTTGAAAACAAGGTCTTTGACAAAGACCTCCATCTGTGAGACCTCCATCCAAAACACCTTGGATTTAATTAATTTCACCGAAAGGCTGCAAACTACTACACGAGTGTTTAGTTTTTATTAGGAATTTAAGAGGCCAGTCCTTTAAAAAACTGCTGAGTAGACTTTTTTTTTTACATAAATACAAACACTTTGAACTTCATTGTACTTATTCAGCATTTGTAGATTGATTGTTACTGGAATGTTTAAAACATTCCAGTTTTATTTTTAGTTACTTGCTTTGGTAGTTACTATGTAGTACAAATTCTAATCAAGCTATCTCAAGGAGTAATTTGGAGAATTCTGATCACAGAACTAGAAAAAAGTTGCCATTGATTTTTTTCCATGTTAAAATAAAACCCTTTATCTGTTTTGGCATAGTTATGGATCAAGGGTTTAGCCAATGTTTCCTAAGAATTTTATGTGGTTTGGACTGAAAGGTTATTGACCACTATTTCTGTGATATTTTTCATTTCTTTGGCAACTTGCAGCACATTTAATAATTATACGACAAAATTCTATCTACTTTCACAGCAGCAATAATCAGAGGGAGGATTATTGTTATTGAGAATCAGGAAGCACTTGCTCTTTGGAAAGGCTAAATTATAACCAAGGTGATTTTGACATACAAACTCATACCAACAGTGACACAAACTAAATGCTAGGCAGCGCAAATAAGTTATCAGGTCTGAAAATAATCCTAAATTTAGACATAGAGACTACATAGCCATAATTGTAGTATAATACATGGCTGTTCCAGTCAGTGCTAGAACTCCCTAACCTCTGCTTCCATATTCATATATTCCTCATGTGAACTAGCTTAAAGTTTACCTAAAGACAGATAAAATTTATCCTCCAGATCCTTAAACAGACTGGAACATGAAAATCCATTTTCAATGTATAACACGGAAGCTCTACTTCTACCTGTGAATCCCACAGTGTACAATTTTATTTTTATCCCCTTGGACCAGTACTGCTAATCACACAAAAAAGTTTTCAGTTTAAATGGGAAAACAAATAAACAAACTCTATAAATTCCATAAATAAATTATTCCCACTGATGTTTCCAGTATTTTCCACAAAAGCAAGCTGTAAAACATTAAGAAACTCCAAGCAGAAAAGTCTTACTGTAAGCCATGTACAAAGAACTAGGTACAACAGTCAAAGATTCTAGAAGGTCCAACATTTTCTAGGAAATGGAAAATGAAATATATTGTGGTGAAGGAAGAAAGGAATAACAAGTCAAATACCATGTTCTACACATGAAAAAGGCATCAATAGCATCAATAATAAAGAACGTGTCAGTGTTTGGGGAAAGCGGAGCAGCTCCCTCTTCTGTACTATTTTACCATACAATCAGTCTCTAAGAAGATTTGTACTTTCTGATCTCAGGAAATGAGCAGCAACTGACTTAAAGACAGAATCAATGCAATCAGGCATGCTTCATAAAAATAAAAAATAAGTATGTAGGTGCAGTATGCAGTCTAATTTTTACCTAATATCTTCCCTGGTGCATGGTTAAAAACTGCTCCTGAAGGGTGTGCTGCTTAACAGCCTTTCATTAGAGTTTATATACTTGTTTGAATTTTGTCTGCTGTCCAAAAAAGTTAACTGCAGCCGACTAAGCAGCAGCATGTGTGTTTACTTAAGCTTCCTGGAAAAACATTCATATCATTCCAAGAGTGACTAAATGTTTTCCCTCCTCATAGTTAGCATTCCAGCCTGCCCCCGCCCCTTCACTTCTTTACATGAAAAATCTCAGTCCCAAGCCCAGAGCAAGAGAATTTCCTTCCTGGGTTGAAAATATCTGATGCTTATGCCTTACAGGAATTTTTCCTCCCAGTTTTTAACTATCTGTGTGAACTATCAGTGCTTTATGTCACTATACATAAAATATTTGCACAGATATAAAAAAGATGAGATAATTTTCTTATGCTACATATAGGTAACTATAAAAGTATACTCATTTACAGGTCCAAATGCAGTTTAGTCTGTCAGAAAGCTTTTTATTTCAAATTATATTCATAGCCATAATCCAAAACTACCTAAATATATATCTTCCTTAAGAAGTTAACTCCTAGCTCATTTTTATTGCTAGTGGATAAAACACGTCATCTCTTAATTGAGTCTGATGGAAAGACTGATTCAGAATTACAGCACTGCTGCTGAACAAACCTGTGGGCCCAAATTCTACACTAGTGAGCGGTTTGCTGCACCACTGGCTACATTATGAATGAATCAAATTTCTTTTAACTGGACTGTGGCTGTTTTAAGTTAATGAAGTGTTGGCCCTGCTAAAGGAATTCAAGCAAATTACATTCAGGGCTAGAGTTTGGAGCCCTTTATTGATGGAAATGTTAATTTCTTTCTGTGAAGATAAAGTGTCAGGAGTAATGACAGCAAGGTAATGTAGGCCTTATTCATGAAAATCCTCTGAGAGGACTTTGTTTAATGCCTAGCTTCTCATTCATAGTGTTGGATCACTTCCATCTGTACCTGAGGGCTCAAACCAGAACAGCTTAATGTAAGATAACAAATTACACTGTCACCTGATTTTCTTGCAGCTTTCCATATGAATACTTCTGCCTTGTGCGAGACGAAAAGAAATTCAAGTAGATTGTAGACTTCTCTGGGAGCCATTTTCAAAATCAATGCCAGTTCCAGTGCATTTACATTTGTCTTGTTTTCAAAAAAAGACCTTGGATTTTCCCATTATTCTGCCGCATATCTTCTTGCAAAGACAACTACATAACCTGAGGGTAACATAGCTGCTTCTTTTGTGCTTAGTTCAGTGTTACTCATTTGACATTACGTAACAACACCAATGAGGTGTTTTAAGCCCTTGATATCCATTATTTTTATTTTTTTAAAAAACATAATTACTATTTAAAGCAGCAATTTAGAAAATAAGTGCAAAACAACTGAGAAGCAAGCTGTTCTGCAAATACCAGTATTAACAGAAGTCTGATTTCCAATGGGTTCAAGCTTCCTAGAGTACCTAGAGCAGTTCATGCGAAGCATCTCTGAACCTAATGAAGAATGAGCCCACTATGCGGCTTCACACTCCCTCGTGGCCCTAGAAACTCTACCTCGCTTAACCTAGGCCTCTGTTTTCACACCATCGGTGGAAATGGAGCATCTTTAACGCTTCTGTTTCAAAACATCTTGCAAGAAGCTCTAAAGTTGTGGAAAAAGCACAGTGTGATTGCATAAGCCTTGGATCTTATAGAAGGCAGTTCAGAAAATGGAGAAAGAAGAAAAAAGCAACTAAATGGATAATAACGTTAAGCAAGCAAAAGGCAAGTCCCAAAGGGTCAATATGGTCAATACAGCAGATATACAGAAGAAATCATTAGAAGCTTAAAACTAATTCTCTGGGTTGGATGCACCCAGAGATGGGCCCAGAGGATGGGCCAGTTTTTCCACAGCTCTCACTAGTGAAAGGAGTTGTCCACCTTGTTAAGCGACACACACGACATCTCAGAACAGGGAATCTGCTGATGAATGAATGAACAGCACAGAAAAATTCTAAGCTGTGCTTGGAACAGCTCCCTTTTCTAGGGAAAACATGTTAGCAAGGTACTGGGCTTTGCCCTCCTCAAACTAGCAGGACCCTTATAAACATCTTGGGCTTTTCTCACGTCAGCCTATAGCCTCCTTGCCCAAGTGTCATCAGTGTAATCCACATGGGCTGCTTTGCTAGAAAACTGTCAAGAAGTGCCAGCGGTTGACATGCTGTAACAAGAGCTCTTGCCAGCTTTGATCACTTTGATGTTTAGTTAAAAAAAAAAAAAAAACATATAGCGATAAGCCACAGCTGTCACCTGGGTAAACATAAAAGGGACATATGAATTACTATGATTGTGTTCAGTTATGTCTGCAATTTCCTATGTGAATCTTCTTTCAGTGAGACTGAAAACACAAACTGCATTTCCCTGAAGGAATCAAAAGGACAGCCTTAGTCAAAACATTCCACTCAAGGAATTTTGCGTTTTCCTCAGCAACTATGTGTTTTCTTCTAAAACACATCTTCCCTCTTGAAATTCAAATTCATTCTTTCCTGTCCCATCTTCGAAGGGTAAAGCCAAACATATTGCTTCCTTTTTCTTTGCAACTGCCTTTTAGGCATTCAGAGACAGATATCTGCATTCCAATCCCTTCATCTCCTCTTTAAGGTAAATCAACCCCATTTGTCCAAACTGTCCTCACAGGACATGTTTTTCAGAGCTTGTATCGGGCTCATAGCTCTCCTTCAGGCACTTTGCAGCTTGCCTGCACCTTTCTTGAAGGAATGGTGTCCAAGAAAGGACCTAGCATGCCAGCTTAGAAGTTACCCATGGCAAAGAGAGCCAAAGGATTACTTCGTGTCTTGCAAAGTGCACTTGCTTGTAATTTTGGTACGGTGTTTGCCTTGTCACGGCTCTGGTGATCTATGTTCAGCTTTTTCCCTTTAATCACTAGCCTCTTCTCCCAGAGAACAGCTTTTTAATAACCGCTATGATTCACAAAGACTCATGAAGATTCTCCTCTAATGTAGAAAATTTTATTTTTCCCTGATGAATTCAGTCAGCATTTTTCTGACTACTCTGTCTTAAAACAAGCTCGTGAATTCACATACAGCTCTCTGTGGTACTCTCTGCCCTTTTCAGCTTTGTTGCTGGTAGGTTTAATAAATTGATCTTCTATCTGAGTTTGCAAGTTTGTGAGTGAAGACATCAAACAGAACTAGACCCAGTACAGACTCTGAGTAGAGACCAACTATGGCTGAATTCAAAAAACGACTCTCCATACGTTTGAAGACTAAAGCCAATAGCACAGGTTGTATATGGAATACTACATACCTACCCCTTTCCTGCAAACATTTTCACTATGTTCCTGCCCTGCTTGCACAAAATCTCTCCAGGAAGCTCTTGTGTAAAGAATTTAGAGGGCTTTACTCACCCATTACCCTTTTCCTAGAAGCATCAGTAGAGAAGATATAAATATGGAAGTGTGGAGGGCAGTTGACAGTTAGCCTTGTCTCCATGTAAGCAAATCACACAACACAGATTGCTAAAGGATTACTATACATGGTCATTTTAAACTGAGCTATAAAAAGAGCATTATTTCACCACAGTATATTCTCTTGTGGCCAAATATTTGATAGTGTGAGTTACAGAACTGGAAGCCATTTAAAAGAAAAGAAAGTGAAATATGCAGACCCTTACAATCACTAGTAAACCACTGTCTCAAACTTACAAGGTAATTTACATTAATTTTGTTCATTTATTAAAAGAAAAAAAAGTCACTTTACATTGCACTGTTTACTGCCTTGCATCTCTTATATGAATAATCTGCATAGTTGAAAATACGATACTATATAAGTGAGCCCAGAACCTAGCTCTTTAAAGCACTTTACAAAGACTTACTATTCACACCAGACAAGGGCTTTGGTTTTCTTTGTTGAATGGTTGGAGGTAGAAAAGATCAGGAGGGAGAACACAGGATGCTACCAGTGCAACATTAGTGAAGTCTGAGCTTCTATTCCATAGACACTTCTGCTCTTATGTTAAACTGCAAAGCTGAGGTTAAGCTGTGGTTATCCAGTTTTAAAAGGGTTGTGCATGGAAAAGCAGCACATAGCTGACATGGAAGTTTTCTTTTAATTCCTCTTAGGGGTGAGAGGAGAAGCAAAAAAAAAAAAAAAAAAAAAGCACACACACTTGTGTGGAAAATGCGTTACTGCTTGTAGATCTTCATATAACAGCACTAAATATAATTAGGCAATTGAACTGTCAATCAACTTCCTAGGCAGAACTTCCTACCATGATAAAGCCCTAGACATGATAATCACCACCAGGGTCTCCCTCTCTGCCACATAAAAACCCAGTGAACCCAGTGCTGGCACTAACTGAAGAAAATGAATTTAAAGGTATCTCTGCAAAGAACAGCTACTCAGAGGATGTACTGTCTCTACTGACAGATAACCTTTCGTCTCCCTCAATCCTGCCAGCCCTGCAGGTCTCTGAGGAGGCAGTGAATGCTGCAAGCATATCCCCATCAGTAGAAACAACCCTCAAGAAAATGAATGAGGAGCCGACTAAAACCACGGTAGAGCACTGACCCACGCAGCCTACCTAGTCAGAGAAAAGAGATGTCAGCTGCCTGCATGACGGCAGAAACAAAACTGTGCGACAGATAGGATCCTCCTGTCAAGAAAACAATTATCAAAATTCAGCAGAATAAAACAAACACCAAAAAAAGAGAAAAGTGTAAAGGATGGAAATGCTAAGACCTTACTTCAAGGTGTACTTGCTCCCCCATTTTAGAATAAGGGGAGAAATGAAAAGCAAGGTCTAATTAGCCTCATGCCAAGCGAGCTATCAAGCAAGGGCAGAATACCAGCAGAAGATGCGGCGAGAGGCCAGGGGACGCAGAGTGTGTGACAGCAGCCCCCAGACCACAGCGTGCGCTCAGTGCAGAGACCAAAACCCACCCAGGCTGGACGGCCAAGGTGAGAACAGCTGAGTTAAGGAAATAGCTCTAATAGACTTAAGGGGGCCTTAGGATGCATCAAGTTGAGTCCCACCTGGACATCTGACCCATGGGTCCAGCAGCTACCCCATCAGCAACCGCACAGTTCCAGGGGCTCCCCACACAGATTGGAGTTTAAGTCCTTCATTAAACCTATCCTCTTCATCCCCTCATGAACTCCGAGTGTCTCTCTACACCAGCATTGGACCCCCAGTTTCTCATCTTGCAGTTGCATCAAGCAACAGCTGTCTGGCAAATAATTTTTTTTCACTCATACACCGAAGTAGAAATACTATTAATTTCAGATTTTAGGCTTAAGACATATGGTGCTAATAAATACCTCTCAGTAGCAGGCCACAAGACTTCTTTTTTTGATGGACCAAGTCCCTGCTGCCATTAAATTTGAACTTTTAAAAAAGAGAAATATACAGTGTGCATATTGTCAAGATCTGACAGCTTTTGGCTTTTGATTTTTTTCATGTTCTGGGATTCTTGCAAAATTTTTCATTCAACATAGAATATTCAAGTATTTCATCCACTGACTTGGCAGTATGTGCTATTAAAGCAACATCAGGCTGAAACACATGAGGCTGAAATTGACTTAAGAATTGCTCAAAATACCATCCAGGAAAATTTCCTCCAGCTGATATGCTTGAAAACAGATCACCTTAATTAAGTGTACAGCATAAAACAGCTAACACGACAAACAAAATGACAAACAACGAAACTTTGATTATTACTACCACCCAAGGAAATACAACTAATATGACCTAAAATTCTATTTAAATATTGATTCTATTATGTTGTTTTAATACATCACACTTTACGATTTGACATAATTTGTACTGTAAGCACAAATAAACATTTCTTAGAAACCTTAACAACTTTTATGGAGTTAAGCAGGCACTACATCTGCTGGTACAGCACAAGATTACCTAACCTAGTGCAGAAGAGTTAATTTGATACTGAGAACATACTAGAGGCATTAGTGTGGCGCGTTAGTGAAGCACTAGCTTAGCTATGTTGTGACCTTCCGAAATAAAAGATAGATATCCAAGCTATAACCTGTATTCACTTCCCACAGTTAATTGCAATTATCGCAGCGTGATGTAGATAGGTATTTAATCCAATTGTTCTCATCCATTTTTTCTAACCTGAAACTGGAAGGAGTAAATATTTGTCTATTTCTTTCACTGGAGTAAAAAAAATCCCTCGTGTTATTGAAAAAATTCCTTTCCATCTGCCTCTCCACACTAGCTTCCCAGACTTTCTCACATACACACTAAGTGAAGCAGGATGACAGCAAATACTCTGGGCATCATGGGAGCATTCCAATTTGTCCTCTTGACAGAGGACGTCAAGGAACTAAAAATACTCATTTTCCTAGAGTAGTTTCTTAGAACAACCAGAATAACCAGAACTTCAAATGGAATAAACTGTTTAAATAATTCCCATGCTATGAAAAAGTCAGTTCTACATCCTATTTTTCATGATGAGGTACTCTATACTACAACTCTTACGATACAGAATGTTTTTAAATTCTTATTTTGCAAACCTTCACCCTTCCACTGATTATAAATTACTACAAAGCACAAGGCTGACCAGGCACTTCCATCCAGTTAGCTAAACCTCTCTGTCAATTACACAAGTATTTCATTTCTGATAACAATCAGATTTGAGTGATTTCTTTACAGTCCTCAAAAAACAGCATAATCAAGATTTCTCCTTCCCCCCACATTTATGTATTTATAAATAATTATATTAATTGCATCATAATGTAATTAATCATATTAATATAATAATTATAACATGAATATAATAATTACAAAGTTATAATATTAACAATTATAACAATAAATTATATACCCTCCAAAATTCTAAGGTAAACAAGCAACTGATTAGCCAAAAGTAGTCACAATGCGCTTGAAGTACAATACAGAAAATATGCATCTTACCCTCACATACAGGGCAGCACTCGCCAGGCACCTTAACAGGATTTAAGCAGCTCTGCCCACAGGCTGTTGCAACACAGTGAGGATCTCCGTTGATACACTGGCAGAAAGTGCAGTCGTCTTCTCGCCAGCGGTCTCCATGAGCTTGGATCTGACCATTGGCGTAACAGCCAGCAGGGTTATTCACTGGATAAACTGGGTCTGAAGTGAGACAAATTGCAATAGGACAAGACGCTTTATTTTCCCTACTGTGCCTAAACTTCACTAAACTTTATAAGTAATGGCAGTATTACATTGCATTACATAAAAAGGGGCAAGACATAAAATTACCACCGAACATTAAAACCAAACAACAAAACAAAACACCACATTTTAGTTATATAGTGATAAAAATACCATGAATAACAACTTGGATAATTCGATACTGAAATTTACTGCCAGGAATCCTAACTGAACTCATATTGACTATTCATATATTTCTTATTCTATTTTTAAAAATATTTCCATTGAAATTGTATATTTAACAAGCGGAACTGGAAAATATTTCCAAATGACTTTTTTCTTTTTTGATAAAGAGGCTTAATATTAGTATTTTCTCATTTTATTCTTCTGACTAGAAACGTAGGCCTAACTTTGCATCAATACTTTTTTTTTTTTTTATATTAACTTAGCAGACTGTTAGGGAAACTGAAAACTTTTCAGTGAACTAATTGAATGCTATTTTATATGAGCAAAGATGAGACCCCCGATACATTTCCTGATGGAATAAGAATGCTGTGTTAAGTAATATCTCACGAAATTTTGGGAGATAAAGAACTTCTTCTGGAGAGATGATCAGTCTCACTTCAGCTGGAGCTTTTCCCCTTTTCATGCAAATAAAGCAACTCTTTATATGCTGATTCATGACTTGAAACAAATATATTTCTGAATCTTGTGAACTAGTTAACACTCAAATATTTCAGAATGTACCATAATCATGTCAAATTTTTAAAACAAGCAATAACACAAGTTACATAATAAAGCGTATTCACTATCTTAAAATGATGACTCCAACTAGCATCATTAGGTGTCAGCTAAGTACATGACATTAATTTACACCCAAGCCTATTTTCAAGAAGTGTTAGGTTTGAAGAACTTGAGAGAGAAAAGCTGTCTGATCTACAGAAAAAGAGGACTTGGTGAAACCTGGAATATTTATCTGAAGCTTCATCAATGACCTTTTGAAAAAATCCATTTTAAGTGCAAATAAAATTAAGAGCATTGCTATTAGCTCAGATCTCACTATAAGCCACTTTATCCATTTACAATCCTTAGAATGCAAACACTGAACAAACAATTCCTGATTCTCTGGCATTCGATCCCCTCCAGGTCTTTGCTTGAACTCTAAGTAAAACGGATTAAACTATTTCAAAGCACGTGTTTGGAAAAAATAATTAAGACACTTTAAAATTAAAATGTTTTCTAACTTCTTCAATTTACAACTCACGTGTTTTAAGATTACCTTTCATTTCTAACAAACTACTCCGGCTCAGAAAATATTAACTCACGTTTCCAGAAAATAGAGTGCATTTTATCATCTAACTGAACAAGATTTTATCATCTAACATGAATAAGATTGTAACTGACATATGAATACAGCAGAAACACTAAAAGGACTTATAGACTCATGTTATTTGCAATGGTTTTTAGGAGTGGACCTGCAATTACTTTGGAAGGATTTCACCATTTAGACTCCATTGCTAGATTTTTTCAATCTGTCATTAAATAAATAACCATATGCATAAGCATCTGAGTAGCACAGAGTCCAATATATATATATATTTTCAATTTTAAGATTCTTATAAATATAGGCACTACTATATTAAGAAAGACTAAAAGGACTATAAGTCTAGCATCCTGACTCCAAATATAGTCAACAATGAATATCTACTCAAGGTCTTAAATACAGGATAAGCATAAAGTGATATTTCTTTAGAATATTTTTAAAGTCCACAGATATTTGTATTCCAGCTTCTGTACACAGTTTATTTCAACCTATCTGATAAACTGCAACATTTAGTTACAACTATAACATAACTATAACAAAACATACAATAAAATATACAAATATAAAGATATTAAATGAAAAAAATTCTAGATCTTTGTGAACCAGGGTAGACACTTTGCACTTAGTAGTCTTTAACGGGCATAATTCTTTCCAGAATTTGGGGGATCATTTTAAGTACATACAAATTTAACTGTCTTCGAATCCCGAGTTCCACATTTCAGTTTTTTCAGCTTAAGAAGACATTGTATGAAGAACCTTCTTTTTTTTATTATTATTTATTTCTTCCTCCTTTTTTTTGACTCTGTTGACTACTAATTTCACTTAATGGTTCTTAGCTTTTGTATCAGAAGAGATAACAACAGTTTCTTATTCATGATGTTCGTAATTGTAATGCTCTAGCTCCTCGCTATTTGTAATTCATACTGAAATTTCAGTAGTTTCAGTAATTCCTCACACGGAGTCAATTCCCTGCCTTTGAACTTAAAATTTTATAGATCTTAGTAATAGTATATGGTTTTAATGATCAAAATTGCAAGTTATAAGTCACAAATGTAACGTATGCTATTGCAATTCCATAAGTGTGGCTTACATTTTATTTTCTCTTCCTTCCTAACAGCTTCTAACATTAAATTTCCTCTACATCTGCTAATGAAAGCTCATTTCATTACAACATTTTCATAATATTATTTATTATAATAGCTCAAAGACATAAGTCTCAAATGAAAGATACTAGCACACAGCTCACTGCATATATAAAACTGAAACTTTTTCTATATGTATTACTTTGACATTTACCCTCATTTCAATTTCGTTACCCCACCACTCAAATTATGTACGATTCTTCTGCTATTTTTCATTCATCTGTTATCCTAAGTCCCTTAAAATTCTCAGTAAATGCTACCACCTCAGAATTCATTTGTTTTCCTGAAAGTTTTATAAATACTTCAAAAAGTTGCAGACTGCAGGAACGACTTTCTCCCTATCTCTCATTTTTTAATCAGTTACTTACCATGCAAAGATCCTCTCCCTTATTCTGTATCTAGTGCCCAGTTTATTTAAGAGCCTTTGGGTGAAGAATCCTTCCAAAAGATTTTTAAAAATCCAAGTAGCCTACGTAACATGCACGTTAAGAAGTTAAGAGTACTGTATGCCTGACTATGAGAAAATTTTGAGGCACAAGGGAAAAGAAATTTCATCAGCATGAGAAAAACATCCTAAAATGTCAAACAGCATACTTAGATACAACTTTAAGGAAGTAAAATTTATCTGAATTAAGAAGAAAACTGCAAACTTACATTTAGAAGAAGAGAAAAAAAGTTCTGCCTTCTCATTAAAAGACACATAAAAAGAAAGCAAAATTAACAAGTGAACAGGAATAGATAGATACTGTACCTTCACAGACTGGACAACACTCTCCTTCTGGCACATAATACCTGTCACAGTGCAGCTCACCACACTGGGCAGAGAAACAAATGGAGACTCCCCCTTGACATCGACAGAAACGACAGGCATCCATCCGAAACATGTCTCCATCATAATACTCCATGCTGTTAAATATGCAAGTTGGCTTCACTTCTGAAAGAAGAAGGGGGGAAAAAAAAAAAGTAATGTATTTTGCTCGTATGATGAAGGTTGAAGTTGCCAAACTCATGTAACTGGCTACTGACAAAGAGATACAAATATATTTTGTTTTAAATACAGAGACTATATAATCATGCATTTCCCAAAATACAATACCTTTCAAAGCAGTTAGTCATTTACAATTAGAATTTTGCATCTTTAGAATTAAAATATATAAGGAAAGTTAAGGCACCATTCTTCATAAGGATTAAATATTTCTCATTCCAGTAATCTAAAAGCTATCTGAAATTTCAACACCTGAAGAAATAGCTTATTTTAGGAAGAAATAGCAGAAATTGTTTTCATAAATATAATCTTGCTTTCCAAAAGGCTCTGGTGGATAAACAGTAATACAGTTGTCTCATCTACATGGACATACATTAAAAGCTAATCATGTGTCCTTCCTGATTGCATGACATGGTATGAACAACTGAATATATCTCAGTTCAAACAACCTACAGTCATGCTATTCATATGACCATTTATGTTCCTTACATAAAAGAAATAACTTTTATTGTAATAAAACTATTATATGATCAATTTAGAGTTTTAAAACACAGCAAGACCATTTCTTGTATGCCTCAATCTGTACCCAAGCACTAATTTACAATTAAATTAATAATTAAGTTTAGTGGGAATTGAAAAGCCTCTAGAAATTCCTGAAGGTTCTGGAGAGGAATATTTTGGGCCTATTTACTTCTTACACATGAAAAAAATGGATGTTACCAGAAACAGCAAAACACACTAGATTTAACACTGCCCATGCCCCTGAAGAGGTTTGATTTCTGATTATGAAGGAGATCCTCACACTCTGGTCCATAGAGTCTCCTTAGAGTCTTAGAGCTCCTTCTGAGCCTGCGATGAGTAGAGCACAGACAAGCTGACACTGACACTATGTACTGACAGGAGAACCAGAGTTGGAGGACTTCAGATCACTGTACATTTCTACAGCCTCAGGCCAAATCACGGAGACTCAAATACTCCAAATTCATAGTCAGCTAGAATACACCAGCTAATTTCCTCTGCCATACTAGTCACTAAGAAATTATTACTTCATAGTTCAACCTCCTCCCGTGTGGGAACAACTTTGCTTTAATCTTCTTGGCCTTCCATGAACTTAGCCCAAGATAATGTGAAAACACAGCTGAAGTAAAATAGTACCCATAAAGCATACATGGGCTTCAGAAACTTTGATTCTATCGGCCTCAAAAAGCCAAAGGTTCTGAGAAGAGGAGGCTATTTGTTTCAGTAAAAGCACTATGGTTTAAGAATATGACCAAACTCTAGATAAGAATGTCAAGTCTCATTACATCTAGACTAAAGATGGCAAAAGAAATAAAGAAGAAAAAGAATGAATTTCTGAACAGTATGAAATAAATTAGTACTGATTAGTGCTGGTTAATATACTACAGGGAGGTAAAGTATGAACGCCTGAACTGGTATATCTTTTAGGTTGTTCAGCCATTCAAGAAAGCAGTCAACCATATATGTTGTTGACTTTCACAGATGATGTGAAAAACACTACCTGCTTATGTAGACTAGCAACATATTGCTGAAAATTATGCCCACTTGGAGATCAAGTGATTTTGGGTGGCGGCAGGGTTTGTACGCCATCTCACACAGGGCAGGAAAAATATTTAAAGGAAAAGTCAGAAACTGTGGGTTCTTCATCCTTCCTCCCAATCCTCTAATTTTTCGGATGTTGCAAACTTTTCATCCGATTTACTTTTGACATGAATATAGGTTTTCTTTTAAATTCTGAAGTATTTTAACACACTAATATTTCTCCCTGCACACACTGAGCTCCAGTCTCAAGTTATTTAGTATGACTGTAAAATGTTGAGGTTGAAACTTGGAAATTTCCTGAGCAATGTTTGATTTTTATATGCCTGTTCTGTCTCGAAGGCATAACATTGAAAGCCGTATAAAGAGAGAGTAAAGAGGAAATACCACTGTGTCCAGGAAAACAGCTATGACCTCATTAGAAAGTCATTCACATAAACAAACACTTGAAAAATATTTCAAGTTTATGTAGCTCAAGCTGTTAGTCTAAAAACCTTCTCAAAACGGATAAAGTGCCAACTGAAAAGGTCTTTAATCCATTTGCTCCTGACTTCACTATTTTGATTACAGCTTTCCAGATTTTTGCTATTTTTGTTTAAATCTCCAAACAGCAGACATGAATTCATGACTAGTTAGGAAAGCAGAAGGATTTCCTTTCATGAATTATCATTCATTTTTAAAATGCTCAAACTGGACCTAACAAAAACGGTAAATTCTAAAAGGAAACAGTATGTTTTATTCCTACAATGAAAAGCACTATAGTATTTCACTTTTTAAGTCAGATTTATGGTAGTGTATACATTCAGGTTAAACTACTGAGCTAATCGTATACATTCAGCTGGGAGACAAGGATTCCTTGTGTTAGACTTGTGCTTAAGGCCACAGTACTAAAACTCTCAAACCAAACCAAGGATTGTTTCCTCAAGAAAAAAGTCCAGGTTTTGTTACTCAAAGTGAAAGTCTAATGTTATAGCAACACTTATGCTAGAGAATACGTATAGCAACCACAAAGGAGTGGGAGAACAGTGATTTAACTAAGAGTTAACATTAACTAAATGCATCTTCTCCTAGAGGTTAGTAACCCTGAATACAAAGAGACTACTAGCAAAGAAAATACTGAAGACAGACTTCTCCAGGTGTCAAAGCTCTGCTGCATGACAAAAAAAAAAATGTTTAAACTGACTGAACTTTCTAGAACAAAGAACTTAAAACTCCCTAAGCACCAAGGCCCTTTTCCGATACAAGCCAGCACCGCAAAACAGCGGGCAAAAGACAGACAGTCAGGCCATGGATTCATGAACATCAATTAAATGTCTGCCAACCATCAGATAACCCAGTAAAACAAGAGTGATCCAGACCAAGCACAGACGTACGAGGGAGTATCTGTGAAAGGAGCCAGAGCAGAGGGCACAGTACCCAGCACAATACGGAGTTTATGCTGCCTTTGCACCAGCTCTGGTAGGACAGATGATATCAGGCCTCTGATCCCATACACAGTTCAGCTCGACTAAGAGAAACTGTACTTGTTTTGGCATAGAAGCTCCTGCCCCGGAGTTAAGTGAGAAAGAATTTTGGCACAAACTTAACTCTCCACATTGCCTCATATAGCCACAGCTTTTAGTTCTGGGAGCAAGAGAGCTAAAACCAGAGTCTCACTGAAACACACACAGCCACACTCTGCATGGACCCTGCTGATTTCTGAAGGGTTTAAACTGAATTGAAAACAGATAGAACTGAAAACAGATATAATCCATTTTATCAGAGCAGTTTTCTAATGTATTTCACCTTGTACTTTTAAATTTAATCATATACAGTTCTACTGACTGATCTAGCCCAAAATAAAATTTCCAATGTTGAGATCTCCAGTTTTCCCATTGCTGTTTTTTTCTCTTTGATTAAAGTCACGAAACAGCTCAGAAAAGCATTCAAGTTTTGCAGTCCATTGCTTGCAAGGAAGCAATTCTGTACGCAGTTATTCCAAGTGCATGAGATGCTTCAGCATCTGTTTGCAGGCAAATTCTGGCATTTTCTCCTGTAGCATCAGAGAGATTCCTGCCTGTCCAAAGAGGAAATGAGATTCAAAACAGTTTTCTGTTGTTTAAAGGACTGAAAGGCACATGATTTCAGCATTTCAGACACTCCTCCAATACACATAAGAATTTGTATTAAGTTCCAGGAAGGAACTGGTGAAAGTACTGCGAACTGTCCACTAAATGAGAGAGAAGGAATTTAAATTCTGTGTCAGTATAAAAAAAATACATAAAAGCTTTCTCTTTTCCAAAATCCACGGTTACAGGGTTAAAATAAATAGATAAATAAAATACAAAGATGCTTTATGGGAATTCACCCATTTAACAGTGATAAGGAACAATACACTAGATGCTTTAGTTCACTTGCAAATATCTCAGAACAAGCTATGTGGAAATAAAGTATCTTCAGATCATAGGGAAAATGCTGCTTTAAGCAATATGAACATAATAGCAGGACTATTCTGAAAGGCCTTTGGTTCCGCATCTTCTTAAAAAGGTAACCTAGAAATAGATAACAGGACTAAAACAGCTTGTAACTATTGAATACTTCACTGAAACCAAAGCACTACTTTATTTTTACAGCTACACAGAACTATACCACTTACCATCTAATATGTTTTGTAAACAACATACCATCAATTCCACATAATTTACCAAGCATCTCATTTTCACTAACTGATATGAATGACTGAAGCGATTTGGACTCAAGTTATTCAAAACAGACTATCTCATTCTATCCTTTCACATACTATAACTTAGTAACATATAAAGGGAATAGGAAATGGAACAGCAATTGCTGGGAAATGTGAGATGTAATTGCAATTACAGGTGACAAGACTGTGGTTAAATTTAATCTCTCTTCATGCTGTACCACCATAGAGAGGCAAGTCTGAAGAAAGCCAGGAGACACACAGAAAAGAGAAATGGCTCATATATGTCAGATATTTTCTCAGACAAAAAAAAAAAAAAAAAAAACAGACGTAATTAAAAGCGGAGATCATCAGCCACACCAGGTGAAAGAGCTTGATGATAAAGGAGATTACTTCCATGGCACTGTGTGATCAAGAGTACTGCCCGAAACAGCACTATAAAAGAAGAAAATTTGGTTCCAGAAGAAATTCTCCTCCTTCCTTCCCCTCTACTTGCTCCTTGAGGGCAGCATCAGCTACTCCCAGTCTCTAGGGACACTCTTTGGAGCCTCTTTGGTTTCATTTTCTGATACTCTGAGAACTCTTCATTTAATGCGAATTGTTTTTTCATTATGATCTCTCCAATTAGAAGAGGCAGCATGCAGGATTAGTAGTAGATAAAAGTCACAGTGACTAAGAGCATAGAGTAGAGGAGTATCAGAAGAAAACCTACAAGAAATGTGGTGTTTTGGGAAGGACTGCATCTTGGTAAACTCTTGCTCCAGTTACTCCAAATTTATACCATATACTACATAGTGTCCTCCAGAAGGAAAGATTTCAGATCAGTACAAAAAGGAGAATTTCACAGTAAGTAGAATAATCCATGCTTAAACAAAGCAATATTACAGTCTTAATTTCACTGAAGCTTGCACTGTGTTACAAAGCTGGAATTGAACAATAGGCAAAATTCCCACTTTCATTTTCTTCTTTTAAGATGAAGCTATTTTCAAAAGATTTCACAGGTTGTCTTTTCCACGTCTACCTCATGCTTTTCAGAAATAAGCACATTTGAGTGTGTATGCAGCTGCTCCCCACTGCATACACACTACTAATCCCTGTTATACTAATCCTTGGATTCCCATGCAGCAAGATGCAACTCCAATGCAAGTTTCACCTTTTATGTTGACTGACCTTAGAGAGAACAGTGACATTTTGATGACAGTAATACTTATCCATTAATTTTAAATGGTGAATTCTTTTAAGCACAAGGGTGCTACATTTTTAAAAACACATATGTTCTCATTAGTAAAATAGTTTTACACAAAATAGTCTGACCTCTGGGTATATTCATGCTGATTAAAACTTCATACAGAACCATTAATAACATCATCTATCTGCAATAGAAATACTTTTTTCTTGACATTCAAGCCTCTGAGTACTTCTTTCTAAATGATTTCCTATAATATAGACCCAGAAAAGAGAGGAAGAAGCTCAACCTTTGCAAATATGGAACAGCTACAAGTACAGTGAGTACAACAGCGTAAGAAACAATAATCAATAACAAGCTCCAATTAAACTGAAACATTAGGAGTATTTCTAAAAGCAGGAGTAAATGTCATTTCAGGGAGAAATAACATTTACATAATTTATTATTTTTAATCAACTATGAGAAAGAGCAGATTAACACATGATTGAGGAATTAAGGTCTTTTCTTGGGTGAATCTGAAGCATAAATCACAAATTAACTCATTGACTTACTGCTATACTTATAATCAAATTGGAGTAACTAGAAAAAAATGAATATCTGCAAGGAATGAGGACTGTAGAAGATTTTTTCACTACATACTTAATATACTTTTCTAAGGCAGACCAATCAAACTGACATTTAAAATGTGCACTGGTTACAAATACTAGCACACAAAGATCTAGAGGATGTGCAGTAGAGCTTTCTAAATGACTTTTATGTTAAATCCAGAAAAAAGTCTGTGAAACAGTCTGACCTGGATGTTAAATCCAGAAAAAAAAAAGTCTGTGAAACAGTCTGACCTGCCCACCAGCAAAGGGAACAGTCTTTCACGTTACACTTCTTTTGCTATTCCTGTACACCACCTATCTCAAGTGGCCACCAGTGCTATCCTGCAGCAACGAATCACTTTCCTGCCTCCCTAATTCCCCTATGAAAGGGCAGCTTTGCCATTCTAACACATTAGCATGTTCTTGCAATAAATATTACAGAAGGCTGTCCTGCTTTTCATCGTGCACATCGTTACCTAATTCTCCCTGTCCCTCTGTCCAGTGCATAAACCTTACACCTGCAGTCTAAGTACACTCACTCCTCACAGATTCCTTTGATTTTAAGGAAACGCAGATGATCAATATTGCTCTGACATTTGTTTTTTCCTCTTTCCTGCACTTTCTATCACAAAATAGGTGCTATAGTATCAGGAAAACTGTACTGATGTCATTGCATGTATCTCCTCTTGACTGCATTCAGAGACGGTTAAACCCAGAAAAAGTAACTAGTTTGACAAGCTGGTAGCACTTAATATACAATTTCCCTACTTACATATTAACGCAATAACTCGCATTTGATTAAAATATATCCCTTAAGAAGGCATCTAATTTTAGTTTTAAAAGAACAGGATAAGGAATTCAACACCATCCCGACAGTTCATGCCAATAAGTAACCACCCCTACTGTTGAGAACAGCATGTCCTACACCTTACCGATTTGGATTACATTACTTCTATGGCAATTTCTTTTTAACGAAAAAAAATAAGAATCTGTGAATATCACTAAGATATTTTGTTAATCTGTCTTTGATATATGCTATTTTTATACTGCATTTTTAAGTCCCTTCTAAACAACAGAAGGGCATTTTTAACTATCAGTCTCACAGAGGGACTTTTCAACTGACATAAGTAACAGTAGAGATTTCTTCCCGTCACCAGTTTACTGTTGCACTAGACATTTATCTAGCAAGTTCTTGCTGGAACCAGTTTCACAGGACATTGCTGCCTGTGCTACAGGTGTGACTTGCATTGTTTGCCCCTGATATGACTTGCACCGGACTGCACTAAGCAGCACTTGAGAAGTTCCAAATTATAAATTTTTACTACCTTGTCTTCCTCACTAGTTATCTGCCACAAGATCCAAATGCCACGTGTGGAAGTCTCACGGGCAGATGTTCCACAGATGCAACCAGCTTTTTGATAAAAATATTTAACATTTTTTAGGTCTATAAACATTTCCTTTCTCCTTCCCTGCCCCCTCCCCCATACTGAAGTATCAATAGTAACTGCACCTTGAAATATCACAGTTTTAAATATACTTAAAACATATCCAAGTTTGCATTGTACTTTTTTTTTTTTTTTTTTTTTTTAAGATCAGACTATGGTATTGAGAGAAATGTCCCTTAAAAAAAAACAGAATGAATCTATGTATTAACTTTTCAATCAAGTTTCTCAGAAAAAAAATGCTTTTTAAAGAGTATTTTAAAAAATATTTTTCATACTTTACTATATTTCGTATTGCAGTACTTAATACTGCTGTTTTAAGGACATAAACAAGACAAAAGGTTATCTCTTCCTACAAACTTTCCTCCCACTTGACCTTTCTGCTCCCTTTTCTGGCAGCAAATCTCCCTTCAAAAACTCCTCTTTTTCCTTCCAATTTAGTCTGTCTTCATAGCCTTCACTGAGTGAAGATTAGGAATGGGAAAGCCTTAGCCACAAGAAGAAAAGCTGACTCGTGTACCAGGTGTTATCTATGGAGGTAATTACAGTAAGCAATAAAGCAATGATGCCAAAGCAGTAGGAAAAAGACAGTCCAAACTCACTGTTAACTGTGCAAAATGATTTTGGGAAATCAGATGCAAAGGTGACAAATGATGAAAGGAAGCGGGCAACTGAAAAACCTCTAACCCATATCTGCATGATACAGATTACAACAGTGTCAATAGCCATATCCACAGAAAATTTATAGACCCAAGGGAAAAGGAGCATCAGGAACTTACAGACAAATAGACCGGACTTAAACACGAAGAATGACATGACCTTGAAAACTGGCTTAGCATCTTCTATCAAAAGAATCAAAGTAAATCCTGAACCAAACACTATGGTGAAGTGTACCACACAAATCAAATGTTTAAAACTTTACAAATCAAAATGACCTAGTAGAATGGCAAGAATACACAATAAAGATATATATTATTTTAGAGTAACAGGTGGAATACAAGCAAATGAGGCAAATTGCATTTAATTCTACAGTATCCACAGTCTCACCCAAAACATGGAAATAACTGATCTCAAAGCCAAACAGCCGGTGATTTTGATTCACGTGAATAAATCTTTTTTTTTTTTTTAAATATTGCCCTCTACTACTATTACTACTAGAGAAAATTAAGTATTATATATGTGCCAAATATTATTTTTAAATAGGTATTTGAATATTTATATTTATTTTGAAAACAGCATTTGCACTATTGTTTTCTAGAAGTATCAAAAACCTTCTCATGGAGAGATGTCTATATAAATATTTGCATATGTTGTAAAAGAATGCACAAGTAAAAACTGTTTCAAAAACACAAATTCTAACTGAACGAGAGTAAGTGTTTATGAAGGCACATACATGCACCTTTTGTTCTCAGAAATAATCTGAGCATACAAATGCTAAGAATAATCTTCCTTTTCTATCTACCATTAGTCAAACATCTAGGTCTCCTTCCAACACACTGTATGAATTGCATAGCACATTCTTGAGATGTATCAGGAGCCTTTTGTTAAAATTAAAAATCCCTGCAGCCATAGGCAAAAATGCTTTGGAAATTAAAGAACCCGGAAACCACTTTCAAATGACACATTTCCCACTTCAATTCCTTCAATACAACTTATTAAATAAACTTCAGACAAATTATTTCTTTTAAATCTTGACACATTAAAAATAATCCAAAACCCAACATCTCCCACAGAGAGATAAATAAAGGACTCCTCTCCTGGAACAACAGGAAACTTCACGTACCATTGACACATTCAAAGACATCACAGCACTTGCCAGGTGTTCCATCTCCACGCGAGACTATCTGGGGAACGGAGCCTGCCTCGCACACAGGGAAACCACATAAACCAGAGAGACATTCGCACCTGCAACCAAAGAAGAGGGAAAACCCATAAATAAATGGAGCCACACCTAAGTGAAAAGAATAAGCAAAGAGACAGTGGTAAGCAACAGCATAAGTTCTAGTTATTGAAGTAGTATATTTTTATTTTAGAATAATTTTTCATTAAGCCGATGACCAGACTAAAAAACAAAGCAAAGCAAAACAAACAAACAAAAAAACCTCCACACTTTTATATTGGTAAATTAAGCTACCTGAGTTGTTTTGTAGGGTTTTCTGATACAGTAAGAAAGATAATGGCACTGTGCAACATCAACACTCGTCTAGGACTGCATGCACAAGTTTAGACAACTGTTTCAGACTGAAAATAATTTCATTCTCTAAGATTTTCTAAATTAGACTTCTTCCGCTTTGTCTGTGAAGACTTAAATTGGTAAAACAACAATAGCAATATCCAAGCTTATTCATCAGAAGGAACAATGTCTTCTCAGCAGGGAACGCTCATTCCCCAGTTTTCTATGGGAGATAATTAAAGACAAAGCAAGGTATGTAACTTAAACCTTCAATATCATGCAGAATCATTAAATCTGTATCAAGCTAAAAAAAGGGCACGATCTTTATTTTTATTTTTTTGACAGTGCCATCTTCAGCTTAGAGAAGGGCAATCAGTTATACAAGATGTCAAATAATGGAGAAGATTAAATATATACAAAATCTCATAGTTAGTTTTTCAGATTGCATCATTCTAATAGAGAAACCATTTCTATTATTGTGAAGAATAATACTTATGTAAACAAACAGCCTACAGAACCAGAAGATATAAAATGTAGGTAAACAGTAGTCGCATGCTGGTTTCCAAGTTCCTTGCTTTATGAAATTTCAAACCAAGCTCCTCTGTAACACCCAGCATGTTCCAGTACATTAATAGCACTGTTTGTAAGACCAATCCTTCCAATTTGCATCAGTTTACATTTAACCGAGTTCTTGCCACAGAGGTGACTGACATAGGGTAAACAGCATGATTCAACAAAACATAGGACAAAATGATCAAGGAAAAATATGCAAGTATTACAGCAGAAAAATGTCAGGGAACAGTACTCAGCTTTTCTGTTGCAGTTCAAAGGATTTCTTTTTAAAACAACTTGTAGATTAATTTGGCATCCAACAAATGTGTATAATTTTCAAAAGGAAAAAAAGGAATCAAACATGATCCTGCAATTATGAGTTAAAGCAAATGAAAATAGGAACCCAAAATATATCTAACTGTTCCAAATAACTCCCAGATCAAACCAGGCAAGAAGCATCACCAGCACTCATTTGGTGTTTATTTATTCTCTATTCCTAAAGAGCAAGAAGCTCTGTGTATGCCTCCTTAAGTGCCCAACAGCAATTTCATCTCAGACCAGAGCACAACTAAAGAAGAGCCTGCTCCCAACAGACAGGTTTTTAACATCTCTCCCATTAATCTTACTACTGAGTGATATTATATTTTTCCCTTGTACGATACCACTCTGAAGGAAAACAGTAAGAAGGGGTACATGTAAAGCCAAAGAAATTTTACAGGACCTGTTTTGTATTACCCGAAAATGATCTTTTAAAATACTGCTTTGTAGTAGAGTATTACTATCAAGGGACATATCAATCTTTGTTAAATCAGCATTACTGTATCACATTTCACAAATAAAAGTGTGCCAAGACAAATAAAGCAATCTAACTCCAGGAGCATGTACATGAGAAAGTACAACTATAGTTACAAAGCAGATATTTCAGGTTTCTGTTTGATTTTCTGTGTTTACTGTAATAGCTAGGCATAATGAACTAGCTTTATTGCCTCCACAATAAGCTTGTAGAGATATGCCTGTAACTTTTCCATTCTTTATATCAGAATTTGTTTTATATTAGAATATCATAAAGATTTTCTAATCTATCTGATTAGAAAAAAACCCATGTATAAGGGAATGCCTATGCATAATCCAAAAAAATCATGCATAGGAGGAAGATGGACCTTTAAATCATCTATAGGCTTTTGAGTCAGGTTTGCTAGGAAAGCTTTTACTGTAGTTCCAAGCTATTAGCATGGAAAACATTGTTTTGGAGACTGAAGTCTTTCAGGAAGAAACTCAAGGAAATCTGATAGCACAGTAGAGTTGTAGCATTGCCAGACAACATCTGAAAATTCTGATCAAGATCTTTATAATGACAGTAAAATCGGTTTTATGCATCACACCAGATTTTTCTGAGTGTCTTTTCCAAAACAGGGATGGAAGGGAAGTGGTACTGGAGCTTTGTTTTCTATCAGAGCAGCTATCCATATGCAGTATGTCTTTGCCTTGGTATCATCTTAATAAGTTGTGGAGAAGTTCTGTAGGTTGTAATAAACCTGTTCATAGTGGTCAAGCATCATTCAAAATTTCTACAAAATTTAGCAATTCAGACTACTGAATTGTAGGTACAGAGTAGTAGCCTCTAAGCTGCTCTCTGTATACCTCTAATTTATCCAAGGAAAATGGATACAGCCTAAGTTAACACAAGGAAAGCTTCCAAGAGAAAAGGAGGACTAAATGCACTGCCTCATTTCTTTATACAGGTTGCACTACTAAAACTTCAGACAACACAGTGGAATTGAAAGATTTCAAGATTAAAGACGGTTTGAGTTTCCAAGAGTTTTCCCTCACACTCTAAGAGCAAGGGCTCTAAGCAAACACATAGCTAAAAATACTGACCTATACCAACATTCAAATTGACTTGGGTAGGAAGACTATAGCCTTTAAATAAATGAGACAGTCCCACAAGAGAATAAATAAGAGGATTTGAAAGAAGGAGAAAAAAAAAGTGAGAAAGAGTGAGCGGGAAAGAATGGGAGAGAGAATGTGAATATTAAAAATTATCCAAGAGATATAATGGAGTAGACCTGAAAAGGGGGCAGGATTGTGAGGAAGAGATCAAGAATTCTCATTAAGAAGTCGTTTTCACTGAAGTTTGACAGAAATCTTTCAAATAATCAACAACTGAGCTAAATCTCTTTGAGCATATACAAGGCCAAAAACCTCCCTACTTTTGATATCCAACATGTTCATTAACCATATGAAGTACTTAATGATTTACATATTCGTGAAGATAACTACTTCATTACTACATTTTTTTTCATTTAGATTTACTTCGATTTTTTATTTCTACTAATTTCAAAATAGTATCAAATATTTCATGTTTGAGTCTTCTGGATTCTATTATTTTTCTTTTTACTTTACGTCAGGTCAACAGAAGTGCAAAAAGGAAAAGGAGAAAAAAATAAATCAAATATCTGTAAATGACAGTATTTATTTACAATCTAATAATCTTTGTTCACTTCTATTATTAAACACATGAAAAGAGAGAAGAACATGGTAGCCTCAGAAAACACGTTTTAGTGGTAGAATCAAAAGATATCTCCAGGCAAAAGGCATTCTGGCTATATTGAACTGGCTACGAAAATAAGAGCAGTTATCCTGGAAGAGATTTACTATCAGTGAATGAGAAGGCTGGGGTGGGGATGAGGAATATTTATTTTTTGGATAATTAAATCTGAAGTACTGAGAGACTGCAGAAAAGCATTCCTGAAACATGCATCAAATTCCTGTGGAGATTTTATCATGGTCCTTCTTTTCTCCTTGCAGGAAAGAAATCTAATACACTTTGTGTTAAAATTAGCTCTAGCTAAGCAAAACAGAAACAATTCCAAAGGACTGTCAACAATATGAACACTTAAGGGTATTATAACATAAGAAATATTCAGGAGAACTCTCTGCATTTTCCAAGTTTGATGAGTTATGAGACGGAAAGGAGAAGAGATTAAAAGACCTTCCTATCATGATGAATGGTGTATAAGAGATTAGGCTACAGCAAACTGAAATATTATCATGACAATGTCAATGTCCACAATAGATTATTTCCATGCTATTATCTATACTTGAAGCCATAACATGAATTAAGGTAGGCAAGATGATGAGTTCCTAAACAGGTCAAATTACAGCCTAGTTCATCAAGCAGATGCTAATCTTGGAAAAAGTAAATCCAGTCCTAGGCAAAAACAGTAACTCTACAAGGGCAGAGAGAAATCCATTCAGAAACCTTCATCCAAAAGGTTCAGTTACTTTTTTTTTTTTCTCATTTTTCAGATATGCAAAGATGAAAAATTTCAAGGTCATTATAAGCCTCGATAGTATGATTAACTAGATTAGTAATTAAAATATTGTTTTCCTGGAAAGCTTTTAGTTTTTCATTTTGAAAATCAATAATAATACTGATAAAATACAGAGATGGCAGATAAACTTCTGAAGTTGCAGACAGAACTCACTATCAGACCATTTCTAAAGGCTCAAAACTGTGTAGCTTTTATCTGAATTGAGCAAATGTAAGAATTTATTTCTAAAATTCAGGATATAGACATAAATACATATGGTATTACAAACAGATACCCAATACAATCACTATGTTTTCCATTAACACAGTAATCTCTCTATATAGGGAACACTTAAATATCACAGAACATGACTATCTAGCTTTTACTTAAAGATATTGCAGACAGGAACTGTTTTTGTGGATGTTTTGCAAATTATTAGTATTAGGAAATAGTAAATGTAAACAGATGTAAACAAGGAGGGAAGACCGTAAAAATCAGCATTCATATAATCTTTTCAAGGTTTCCTGAAATTCAAACAGTTCGTTTCACTAGAAGACTTCATGTGAGGTCGTCCATTGTGAGGTCATGAGACTCCAATTGTGAGGTCGTCCATTGTGAGGTCGGGGGAGGCCCATTGTGAGGTCGACCATTGTGAGGTCGTCCATTGTGAGGTCACAGGAGGCGCATTGTGAGGTCGCGCATTGTGAGGTCGCGCATTGTGAGGTCGCGCATTGTGAGGTCGCGCATTGTCCCTTCTGAGGTCATCCTTGTGAGGTCACGAGAGACCCATTGTGAATCATAGAATCATATAGTCATAGAGTGCTTGGGGTTGGAGGGAGCCTCTGGAGGTCATCTAATCCAGGCCCCCTGCGCATGCGGGGTCACCTAGAGCACGTTGCACAGGACTGTGTCCAAGCGGGTTTTGAAGATCTCCAGAGAAGGAGACTCCACAAGTGTTTGTGTGGGCCGCCCATTGTGAGGCCGTCCATTGTGAGGTCACGAGAGGCCAATTGTGAGGCCGTCCATTGTGAGGCCGTCCATTGTGAGGCCGTCCATTGTGAGGTCACGAGAGGCCCATTGTGAGGCCGTCCATTGTGAGGCCGTCCATTGTGAGGTCACGAGAGGCCCATTGTGAGGCCGTCCATTGTGAGGCCGTCCATTGTGAGGTCACGAGAGGCCCATTGTGAGGCCGTCCATTGTGAGGTC
>NW_010581302.1:0-53571 GCF_000705375.1 Tinamus guttatus
ATTTCAGTGCCGTTACTGAAATAATTATGGCTCAGGCCAGGGTGCTGGAGTCCTGTACAGAGCACCTCTCATGTGAAAACTGCTGTTCAACACAGCAGAAAGACATCAGGAAAGGAGATGTCTCTGCCGACTACTTGATGCATCCGTTTATACTACAAAGCTGGTTGTGTTCCCAAAGCAAAACGAGTATCACCCATAATTTCAGTTGTACCTTACTGAGTGAAAAATGCCAAGACCATTTTCACTTCCTGAATCGAGAGCTAGGCTTCCTGCAGCCAGGCTTTTCCCTTTTTCAGACACAAAACACTACTTTTGAGAGCTATGACAATTATCCACTCTTACTATTAAGTTTATCCAAAAACCTGGCAGATCTAAAATGAACCCTCTTTTGGCCAATAAAGGAAAGGGGGAAAACAAAACAACCCAAAACCCTAACTGTTCTTTAGAGGACAACAAATGTATATTACAAAAACAAAACCCCAAGGAAAATCATACCTCCTCAAAACCCCTAACATTACTTGAATGTCTATTATAAGTTTCTCAGCTGGTAAAACGGACCCTGTTTTGCACAAACATCACAAGAGGGAAGCCTGCATGATACCCCTCATGATGCACCTCACTGAAAATGTTGCTTTTAGCCACCTGCAAATGCCCGCTGTGAAATGAGAAGCCAGCAAGTTGGAGTTTGTAATAGGCTATAACCAGAAATGTCAATCAAATCTGGGATTTGCTCATGAGTGAAGAAAAGCTCAGTGATCTCATCCGAGGCCCAACTGGACGTTTGTTCACATCACACCCACCATATAGTCTTGGCAGTTTCTGCTCCAGAAAAATAAAGAGACTGGAATAACAGGGGTTTTGTAGGTCAAGGCTAGAATGTAGTAATGCACCTGGGTGCGTGCCCGCAGCAGTGACATTTAGACTTCCTTCAAGTCAGAGGCAGGTACCTTCAGAGCCTCAAAGATATAGTAATTCCAGACAGGTACACTACTCTCCAAAATAAGAAGAGAACAGTAACTCCTTTAAGACAGATTGGCTATGAATTTTAAAACTGATTTTTGATTGAGCTAAATCAATGATTCCAGTGCATTTCAAGCATGGCAGTACCACTTTGTCATTTATCCCTTCTCAAACATATTTACTGTGTAGAATAAACAGCTACATTTAATGAAGAATAGAAAAAATAAAAAGAAACCTTGATTCAAAATGTGAAGCCGGGCCATTAGCCACTTCAATGTGCTTATGTAAGAGGTTAGCATCATCCTCCGCGAGCTCCGGACCTTGGGCTAACTTCTGCCACTCTCTCCGTCTGTCATGAGGTGCCCTTGGCACTTTTTCCGGTTCATGAGGGCGATCCAGATTTTTCTGCTGCAGGAGAGTTGTGCAAACAAAACTGACAACTGAGACAGTGCTTTTAAATTAGCTGCATAAAAACATCAGCAACAAACAATGAAAATAATCCCAATTAAAGTGCAAGAAACATCTGATTTTCAGTCTAAATGTAATGTGTAAGCCAAAAAACTTTGTGATGGTAGAAGCTTTACTTTAGTGGATAATTAGCTTAAGAATACAGTGAACAATAACTGTATAATTAGCCTCTTTATTTTAAAGGTGAAATGAAATTCTGAATCTCCTTCTGACGCTTATATTTACTGTTTCTATGTAGGAAATGTAGAGAATAACTGTGAAACCAAAAAAAAAGAAAAAAGACTTTTGCCTTTACAGAATTGCTTATTTAAGAAAATGTAAATACAAGGCTCTGTGTCTACCATTTATTCCTAATTTTCAGAGAGCCTATCTAAAAGTGGCTTTTTCTTCTGTAAATTTGTCAGTATTTTATACTGTAAAAATGTTCCAGTGAAATCCTGAACTCTTACTGTATTCCTGTGTAATTCTGCACTTCTTTGAGTAATTGTTAGAAGGCTTAATAAGTTTGGGCAAATCTGCTGTTAGTTACAGTAAGACAACACGAAAGCTCTAAGACCTGTTAATAGTAGCTTATTTGATGGCATTGAATGAATTCAAGTAGTTTTAGTTAGAGAATATCATAATTATCTATATAAAATCCAGACTGCTTTTATTGCATAACCCAAGAAGTAACACATGTGCAAGCAAACCTTCCCAGAAAAAAAAAAGAATTCTCCCCCATTCAAAAAAAGGGCCAAAAAAACAGCAAAACAACAACAGAAATGCAACCAGTAGCTATTTAAAGTTAACATATATACCTTCTGTTTCCTCTTCTCTTTTCTTTTATCCTCAGTGTCTTGCAACATCTTTTCCTTCCATAGATCAAAGAAGTAGGAAGGATTGGTATAAAACTTCAGACCTTCTTTTCCATCATCCCTGAAATACAACGATATAAGCGATGCTGTTCATTTGACAATACATGTCTCTAAACACGAAGGAAAAATAATGGCATATTAAAATCCACCTTGCACCTGAGGCCCTAAGTATTTTGCTGATCATGAACATTAAAAAGATGAACACTGACCTCCTAATGCCATGATTCTTCTGTGCCTTTCCTTGTATTCAAGGTCTTTATTTCAGAGAAGCAGTTTTAATGTAAGTTGTAGTCAAAAGCAGTACCATAAATAAAGAACTTCTTTCATTCCAACGACTCAAATCTTGCTCGTAAAATAGTAAGTGTATCTGTGTGGTTAGGGTTGAAACTACTGATTCAAACTAGCTTTGGGAAAGCCAACAACATCCATTTTCAATAAAGACTTTCTTTCTACAGACCTAATCACCCATTTTCTTCACTTGTCATCCAACAGCATGACACAGTCCAACATATGCAGATGTTGAGGATGGCTTATTCTTGCAACTGTTACACTGTAGCATTTTTTTTTCCAAAAGAAATAAACTTTTAATACTTATACTGTCTTACAATGGCTTGTAATGTCTTCTGCTACCTGTATTCCTCAAGTAGCTTCATAGTCTCAAGTGCAACCCCCGAAATTTTCAAGCACTATTCAACACAGGTAAGGTACCCAAATACAGCACTGTATTACAAAATACAGCATGTATAACTGTAATAACAAACACTTTACTAAATACACTAGACATTGCTTTTGATAATCTTATACTAACCTGTAAGGGGTGAGAATGTTAAGAGGAGGAGGTTGTTCACAAATGTCGTAGGTTTCTTGCAAAGGAATAGGCAGAGTTTTGCGGTCAAACAGCTGCTGATCTTGAATTGTGGAGCTCCGGAAAGCTTTCCTCATTGTAATGTCCTGCAGTGACACTGAAAGGAGATACCACCATTAAAAAATGTGATCAAAGATAGTTTATTACTTCGTTTAATCTGCAGTTGTTTAATGCTAGCTGGAATATAAGTATTAAGCATTATTGCTAAAACCGTATGTTAAACACAAGCACATTTTACGCTGCACATATATTTCTGTAATGTTACTGCCATGGCAAGATATTGTCAGATTATGTGAAAAACACGCCTGTAATGTTCAAGCACATTATCCTTTATTCAAGCACATTATCCTTATTTATTTCAGAGAAACTTTTTTCTCACCTGGACTGAAACCAGAACTCTGTCTCTACAAAGTAGCTCCACGAATCCCTTACTACAGCTCCAGAATGTAAGTCTGTAGTTCAGAGGGATCTAATAAAATCTACCAACTCTGTTTTACCTCTTGGTACTAAACACTGACTCCTTATCTTGAGGTGAAGATTTTGTGTTTAACTGTCACAGCATCTCAGTTTTGCATTCCTTGGACACACTTAGCAGTTCCACTGAAAACCCTCTGCCAAATCAGCAAATCACTTAAGCTGATTTTGCTGAAGTCAACAAGATTTCATGGGGAACACAGTGTTCCAATACAGGACAAATGTGTTTCTTTAATCAGCTTGTTTAAACTAGATGGCACTCCCTTGTTTAATCAAAATGAAAATCCTTACTGCTATTAAATCTTACATATCCTCTTTTTTTTTGTTTCCCCACAATCATTAAAATTTAAAAAACACTTGGCAGTTTCAGCAGAAACAATCTTGCTATGATTTTTAGAAGACTAATGGAAAAGTGACTGCAAAAGATGAAGCCTGCCCTTTGGATTCGTGCAACGGTGTACCCATCAGACTCATATTTTTCTCCCTCCCTGATGTTTCATCACTTCTTCAGTGAGGTCCACTTGTGTCTAGCCTAGCCTTGGAGCTGGGTTAAGACTTTCAGAAAACAAAGCAGCAGCAGTCCTTTGATAAACAAACAGGCTGAAGTTAGTGCCCCCCTCTACTCTAGATGAGAGAACGCTTCTCCCCTCTCCCTGCTTTTGAGAAAATCATCGGGCCTTTGGCAACATTTTTTTAAAAGTGCCTCCATTTCAGATGTAAGCGAGATGCATTCTCCTTTCTGTGGTACCTACAGATGTACACACAAACACACACATATTTCAGGCCATGTCTGCTGCCCTATTTCCAATCCCGCTGTTGCAAGCCAAGATACAAAACAGCTGGATTTCTATTGTATAATCCCAAAGGGGCAGAAGGCAGGTCTTCTTTTCCCCCCATATGTCTTGCAGTTCCTGGAATATTCTCTCTTCTTACCTAAGTGCATCAGCAGAAGCCTCTGTGAGGCTAAAAAAAGGGATTTATTTGATTTTCAGTTTGGCTTTTGAGGTTTATTACAGTTGGCAAGGTTGCGTGTTACCAGAGAAGCCTTCTCCTCTTTACCCTTAGGTTCTATTTCATTACAGTGTCTTTTATCCTTTTTAATACCTTAATTAGCTGCTCAGAAGCCTTTTAAGTAGTGAAAGTGGTACTACTAATGTACAAATGCCAGCTACGAATCTCAATTTCTGCATTTATTTTTGCACTCCTAAATAACCACATATATTTTGTGCCTGTCATGGAGTACAGGCTGTTATTTGCTATCCAATGTTCACAATTAAAATAAAGAATCAGGGTTTATTCCATTTAAAAATCCCGTCTTAGATTCTCTTGTACCTCAGTTGTTTTCCTTTGGTTGTTGATTTTGCAAATCTCACTAAATGTACTTGTTCAGAATCGCTTTGTACGGCTCTTTAAAGTCTTTAAACTACCTATCATTTATTGCAAATGTACTTGTTCAGGATTGCTTTGAACGGCTCTAAGTCTTTAAACTACCTATCATTTATTGGTGACTAGGCCAATAAAAATATAAATTAGGGTATTTTTCTTGGAGCCTGATATTCATTCTGATAGTAATGAAACAAACAAAGTATTTTCTCCAGTAAAGACAGTTCCTTCCTTAAATAATAAAATGTTCATGTTTGATGCTCACTGCACATAATTTGTTGAGTGATCAATTACAGCAAGTCTGATCCACAGTCTCCTATTTCTAGATTTAATCTTCAGTGCTAGTAAATATATACAGGGTGAAGATCACAGCTGAGGATTACCCCTCAATGCCTAATAATAAGCAAAGCTTATTTTCTCTCTAAAACTACTCTACATAGCAAAGGCCTCCAGAGAAAACCCGCACTGGAGAATTTCCAAATACTGCCTGCTCTTCCTGCTTTTACATTCCTCGAACAAACTGGATGTACGAATTCAGGAGGTGTGGGAGAGGGACAACCAGTCTTTAGTCCAGATCCCAGTTTTCATACCTGGAACATGAATTGGGCAGTAGCATGGCTTAGGCACTGAAGTGTTGAGCCACAGGCATGCTAATTGAATCTACTTACTAAGAACCCCATAAAGTGAATCAACAGCCAGGAAAACTGGAAGAAAAATCACAGAGAGCATTCGAAATTCAACCCACATGCATAACCTTTGAGAAGCACATGTGCTCAAATGCAACATCCAGGCAAGTGGAGAAGCGCCAGGAAAATGGCTTGCGATTGATGCTATTATGCAATTTAACTCAGTCTTTGTTTGACTTTGGTGGTGAAAACTCTTATGAATTAGTTGACCACAGTGTTAACATACTACACGTGGATGCCACGACCCAGTTGTCACATACGCTCTGCTCTGAACTACTCTTCTGGAGACATGAATGTCCTCTAGCTATTGCAGCCCAGAACAGCACTAAAACAGGGCTATTTGTCATCACTTTCTAAAATTCAAACCCAACAGAAGATACTGAAGGAGAAAAGGTTTTCTGATCCCTGGGTTTTGGGGAAATATATTACTGGATTTTTGAGAAAACGCATTATTGGATCTCCTCACCTGGTGACTCATTCTGAGCAGACATTTATGAGTAAGGCTCAAGAACTGGATGTTCTTAGGTTAATAAAAATAATCATGTAATAGTTCCTGACACCAAGCACTGCACGTGTTCCTCTAAAGAACTCGCAGTCACTACTAGCCTATGGCATGAGACAAATCCAGTGTACTAGATTTGAGCCACACTGAGCTGTTCTGGGCTTGATCAAGATTCCTTTTTTCACTCCTGTTTTGTTTAATTCCAGTGTCTGTCCCTTCCCTAGCTAAATAATTAGGAAATACACGCAATGCTGTGAGAAGCTGCTGATCTGGTGCACTTGAGACTACACATCATTTAAAAATCTTTCTGGAAACTCTCGGATAGCTGTTAATATTTAGTACTGAAACCTACAACCAAACTTGTCAAAGGCCATTTACATGGGGAACTACAAATTTCCATTTCACTACCCTTAGTGGATTTAAGTCTATCCCTTGAAATGGTCTGTCCATTTTTCTGAAATGTGAATGGTTGCCATATCAGACATGCTGTATCAACATAAACCGCCCCCGATTTAAACCAATAAATAGGTTGTCAAAGGCAAACACAGAAATGGCATTAACACTCTGGAGTATTACACCTGTTAGAAGATTACAATTGCTGAAGATTTGGTACTGTATACAGAAAGGATTTGGGGCATTATCCAATCATGGTAAACATGATATTTTACTGGAAAAGAGGTGTGTGTTCCTGATTTATGCTCAGTTGTCAAGAAACTTGGAAAATCCCATTAATGTAAGAATTCCTTTAGGCAAGACATGATATTGTTGAAATTCTGCTACTAGCTGTGAGCAGCTGTCTTTCAAAACCTGTTCGAAAATAAATGCCACAAGAGTACAGAATCAAAATTTCCTTAGCCTAATTTCATAAATAGTGGAATCAGAGTGGAATAGGCAATAAAAGACAACCTCAGATCATCCTCCTCCTGGTTTCACACTTCATTCTCCTCACCACTATTTTACCTAGATATTCATAATTGAAACAGCTCTTCATGTTTCAGAATGGGATCCCAAAAGCAACCTTAAAGTTGCTTAACTTGAATAAAGTTATTATTCAAAATTGGGTGCTGCTCTACTTTATGAGTCTCAGCGACACAATCTAGAACACTCTAACACTGCTTAGGGTTACAGGCTCTTTAAGAGTTTCACTTGTAACAAATGTGTCCTGGAAGAATATATTTCATTATATTTGTGCATTAAGTGATCTGTGGTGACATACTCTCCTGTCGCTGTTCTAATGAAAACTCATTTTTAACAGTAATACTGTTCAGTAACCACAAAAATTTTGAGCTCAAAGTTTCTCAAGGTTATAAAATGAACCTGTAGGAGAAATCAAAATCAGTATCCTTCTCATGATTTGTAGTCTGCATTCATTCTATATTTACAATTTAAACTACCACTATTTCTGTTTCACTTATCAATGGTATCAATGGTATTTGGATGACAGATGACAGATAACTCTTCTGTGCAGGAGTTGACTTACGTTCTTCCTCTTTCGGATCAAGCTGCGTAACACTGACAGACAAGCGATCTACACGTTCCTGTAAGGAGTTGACTCTGAATGAGAAGCTGTGTGCTTCATTGAAAAGTTCTCCAAATATGTCTTCTGCATATTTACCTGAAATAGGAGGGAAAACAAAAAAAATAAATTGTGCCACAAGACAGCCCAAGTGAGTATGTCTATAAAAATATTTCTGATGACTAATGTGTTTAAATCTAAGATGTATGAGTATTACCAGTAACAAACTGTACTTAATTAGCTTACTAAGAATGCTTAAGAAAAATAATAAAAAAGGAAATGTTTAATTTGCAATTTATCATAAATTAAATTGTTTAATACACTACAGGACAGATCTTCAGCTGCCATAAGCAGACTGACTTTGGTGACATCCAAGGAACCGATTTAGTTCCTTTGGTATAAAAGGATGATTCACAGCATCTGAAGCTGCTCCCATAAGAGGATTAACTAATCTTTCCAAGTGAAATTTAACTCAGCATTTCTCAGAAAGAAGTACTTCTTCTATTACTACTGTTCAGAAGATCTTTCAAAAAGGAGGATTAGATATTTACATCTAGTGTAATTTGAGCCAGCCTATTCATACACTAAAATAATACATCTTTCTTTGAAGGATCAAAATCCTAGTAATTGGCCAATTTCTACAGAAGTAAAGAATAACAATCTTCTTTATTCACTCCAATGGGCATCCCACATTTAACCCAACAGAAAAGGAAATTCAGATATCATGAAAAAAGGAAAAGTACTGCATTTCTGCCTTACAGGAGCAGCACTCCTTTATAGCAGCAGCTGTGCTACTGACGCTTGGGATTAGTCTGGATAGCCTGGCAGCGTCACTGAAAAAGGCACCAGACTTTAGCAAAGTTGGGACCCATATTTCTAAAAGATCACAAGATAGGTTTTTAAATGATCTATCATACTGTGTGTGTATGTGTGCAATTTGTGTGTCATTTGTGCACTTGCAATGTTTTTGGAAGGATAATCACACAAACTACTTGGTCTGCATGCAAGTTTTGGAAAGTAAAACAGAAAAGAAAAAAGAACAGAAAATTTTGCCTTTTTTAGATGATAGATCTAGAGTGACCCATAAAAATGGAGATGCTTTTAAAAAAAGATACTAAAGTGACCCATACCAGAATTAAATCCTACCGGTAGTGTGAAAACTACATACCATGAAGCAAACCCAGGGCTAATGCATACAATTTATAAAGACCTTAAGGAAGGGCAATAGGAAACCAGCACAACTACGAACAACAGAACACAAAAAAGGGTAGTAGAAGAAAAAAGGTAGCCATCAAAAGCTGAGGCCCTGTAAAAATGAAGAAAATGGAAAGGATCTGAAATTCTGGCATATTAAAGGTAAAAAGCAAAATAAAGATAGGTCAAAAATTAGAATGAGGAAAAAACAGTCATAGAGTCAGAACTCCTAAATATTGCTCCAAACCCATGAGTGGCAAGAAACCTGCCAGGGAGTCTATGGAGGCAGCTGATAAGGAAGGGGTAAAGGAGCACTCAGTAAAGACAAGGTCATGGCACACGAGCTAAACTGACCCTTTCCACCGGTGCTCACAGGGGAAGGAGGTGCAGAGAGTCTCAGGCCAGAACTCTTCCTCGTGAGATACTCGGCACAAAAACTGAAATGACTACAGAAAAGCTTAGGGAAATAAATGGACAAAATGAACAATAAAATATAAGCAGCAATCTGTAAACCTGCTTAATATCTGCAGCCTGGAAAGTGGGAAGCAAAAAAACAGTAGTTCTAAAACATTTTTGTGGAGCATCTGGAGAGCTACCGGCCACCACGCCTGCCACCTATACCAAACAAATTAGTACAAGCATCATTATTAACACATTTCTCATTATAAAGAGCTGAATTAATGGATGCCTGGATGACCTACTTGAGAACAGTCAACACAGCTCTTGTTAAAAGCATTCCTTGAAGGATTTATAAACACATGGATGGAGTACTATGATTTAGTGACATTTCCAAGAGAGATTTTAAAGTCCCTAACATGGAAAAGGGAAAAGCATAGTATGGATAAATATTTATCAAAAGATAGGAAATGGAGGATAGGAGGAAACAAGCGGTCTTCACCGTAGAGAAAGGTGAGGTTTGGCAAGTCTCTGTGCTGGGGCCTATGCTATCCCAGATATTCACAAATGACCTGAAAACACTGAAATTAAAGTTTCCCTGTTAGCACAAAATCACGGAGAGGTACCACACTGAGCATTAGTAAAAGCTGCAGCTGGCTGAAGAGGTTCCCAAGCTGGAGGTGCAGACTGGGGCATTACGAGGGGAGCATCGTGCTTGCTCGCCCAGCTCTAGTGCTTCCTGCAATCCACAAGAGCAAGAGCAGAATCTCTTTCAACTACATTTAAATTTACATTTAGTACATATACATTTAACTTTGCAGATAACATATTTCAATATATTCTAATTATTCAAATAAATTAGATGACTCAGAGTATTCACAGGCATACAAATTAAAATTAAGATCAAGTGTAAAATTTCATCTATGGAATAAAAAGTAAAATTAGAAGGCTCTAAAACCCACCAACTTCCTCTACAAAGACATACTTTAAGGCTACAGTTTGTTTTATCTTCATCATTTCATCAAGCTTACAATTCACCTGCCTCACTAATGAGCCCCGACTGCAAATAATCAGCCTCACAATCTTTTTATTATGCTGCATGCAGCCACAAACATTGTGCAGAATAATTTGCCCAGGCTTATAAACACTAATCCCTCAAATGAGACATACATTTAAAACAATCTGTGTGTTTGAAGTGGTATGCCAGCCATAATGCCTGTACCTACGTGCCTGCTGGCAGCCTCATTTTCAACTTGAAGTTTATTTAACTAAATGCTGTTTTTTTTTCCAAGCAAATGTTTGCTTTTAGTGAAATGGACAACTTTTGCTCAAAACATACTGTGTGTGCATATTCGTATGTACATAACATTTATAATCCAGGATTTGTGATGTGATTAAATGCGCATAATCTAGATAAATAACTTCAGTTTCGAACAGTGCACAAAAGATAGGACAACGCTGAACACCACACAGCAGTACAAAATCTCGTCTGAAGAAAAATCTGACAATAAAAACATGACATCCTAAATTGAGCTCAGTGCTGGGTCTCAGAAAATAAAGCTGATCTCATTGCAGTTAATGTGTAAGCAATACGTTAGAATGGTAAAGGACCAAAATTAATTCTATCATATAGGCAGAATATTGCCAGTCTGTTATTAGTACTGAGGACACGTGTATCCTGTTTGTTTCTTCAAAGCCGGCACTGGCATTTCATGCAGGACTATGCAGAGAATGACAGACGACTGTGACAATTAAAGTAACGCCGCAGGAGCTCGGTCACAGCTGGATACTTAATATCTGATTAGAAAGATCAGTGATCTTATTTGCCTATTCAATTAAACGACAATATAGACTTCTGCAAATGCATAATTTCAACATCTGTGATGAGTCTATTTTAGTGTATTTGCAAAACATGCTTAATTGACCGGAACTACACATTGAATTTGCCATTTTTGTAACAAAAAAAAATCTGAATACTCTCCAGTATTACTAGCTCTACTTCTCCAACCATCAAGCTGGCATTTATTTTTATTATTAGAATATTGTGTTTCTCACTTACACGCGAGACTACGTTATTATTTACATTTAATTAAGGAATATATTATTCACATTATGGCCCTTCTCCACAAGGCTGTTTTCATGCTAACCCATCAATAAGGAAGGGATACAGGAAGGCAGCTCCCTCTGGCGTCAGTCAGTGCCCTTCTTGTGACAGCCAAATAAAATGTTTGGATGTGACACACAGCCCTTCCTTCCCCTGGGAACTTGGGAGTTTTTTGACAGCCTTTTTCAAAGGATTCTTTTCCTGACATTAAAGGCAGACCTGTGATAAGGCACCATTACTAGCTTAAAATAGAATAAAAACAATATTGCTCACTGCCTTCTTCTTTTTTTTAATTAAAACCCTCAAAACATGTATCATCCATGCCTGTTCATCACCATGGCAGTAAGTACACAATGTCTTACAAAATTGGAAAGGCTGCTGATCAGCTTTACGGTTCTCATCTCTTACCAGTTTTTCCTCTTAATTTCTGTTTTATCTCCTGAATCTTTTCTCCATAACTTCTCACACATTTAAAAATGTTGTCCAGCATTGGTTTCTGTGCACAACTGAATAATTTCTAATTAAATGCACACAGCATTATGAAGGGATATAAATCTTTGAACGTAAAAGAAAGCTTTTTTCTGTCTCACTCCTGGGACTGAGGAAGTCAACTATTACCATTATCTACAGTTTTGAACCTTATTCCGACCTCATTAAACATTTAATTGAATCCATATTTTTGCAAGCGTGGGAGCTGCATCTCTTTTAAACCATATATTGTGTCGTACAAGTTCCTAGAACCATGCTACCACCCTGCAGGATCAGGGAATAAATTAGCAGCTCCCCAAAAAGTCAAGCCCTTAAACTGATCTGAATTAGGGCATTCTCTATGCTGTGTCCGCTAGCAAGCCCAGGGGAAAGGACAATTAAATGGATCATTTCACAGCAGTCCACCAATTACCACCAGATTTTTGTTACAGTCTCCCAGACAAGAGATGTTCGAAATATAAAAGCAACTAAATATTATTACTATTATATAGTTATTGTGTGTTTATAATTATTATAATTATTAATTATAATTGAAATTATGCCCTGTTTAGTCATTTGATTTTTAAAAAATACATAAATTGATAAAAGATTAGAAAAAATAAGCCAGGAACTGTCTGCTACCCATCTACATGAAATAACATGCTATTTCTTGATTTCTACTATTTCAATCCCATTTACTACTAAACAATATTTTGTCCAGTAAATTTTCAAAAGAAAATAAAAGAACAGAACAGAAACAGGTAGGAAAAAAGCCTCAAATCCTGCTTCACAGACCCGTCTCAGCACGCTATATTATGCCAAGTTGCATTATTCACTACTAAATAGTTTCTTCCCACACAATATAGCATGCATACTTGAAAATACTCTTTCAGGATTACTAATTACTATAGAAAGCAATAACAATATATAGCCAGAGCGCCTTGATAAAGCCAAACAAGACAGTTACTCTAATTCTGATAAAAAATATTTCCCTCCTCCATTAATTCTGACATAAAACTTTAACACATCCATTGCCTGTTGATCCCATTTCACATCTCAGCTTCCTTAATTTTCTTTTCTTGAATGTCTGAGCAAAAAGGAAAGCATAGAGGAGTTATATGGGTCTTAATTACTTAGTAATTACTTAGTAAGTAGCAATCTGTCACTGGATTATTAAGCACACTTTTGGCATAACACAAAGAATAAAATGAAAAAAAAAGAAAGGAAAAGCACTGGAAAAACCTACAAAATACAACACAACACATTAAATTTAGACACATCTACTGGTGCAGAGGGACATTCAAAACAGAAGAATTACTTGGGCTAGACTTTTATTCTGAAAAACGAAGGTTTAACATGAAATTGGAAAAGGGAAAGAAGAGAAGAAGGAACAGTCGGCGGGTCCCCAAACACTAATGTGAGGCTGCAGGGAAAAGCGTGGTGTGGCTGGAGCAGTTCTGCTTCCCAGCTGGTGTCCTCTTGGAAAGGACCAAAAGACCAAAGGATCTTGGCCTTTTTGTGTGAAATATGTGAAGGTCTTTCACAGAGGGTCACCTTTCCCTGTGTGCTCAACCTAGATTTTAACTTGAGGAGAAGTTGTCTTTTCTTTTTTTTCCCTCTGGAAAAACATATGGTTTGTGCAGCACAGAAACCAAAGCTCTTAGTACGTGGGTGGAGGGACAAGTGTGATGTGGTGGGAACAGATTTCTATTTTTCAGCTCGTTTCCTCTCGGGAAGGAGGTCTGTACAACGGGCCTGCATGGATGTGCATCCCCCTCCCTCGCCTCCTCCTGCAGCCAAGGTAGCTCCAAAACATCTCACCTCGCCGGCCACAAAGGAGCTGACATCTTTCCTGTCAGATAGGTCTGGCCAAGAACAGCTGCTTCTGCCAGGCACAGGGGAAGCCCAGAATTCCTAGAACAAAATTCATTCTTTCCCCAAAATACCAGCCCCTGGCTGGGCCAGTAAACAGCGCCAAGAGGCCTCCCAAGCTCTGAGGAGAGCGTCTCTGTCAGAAGGCAGCAGCTTCCCTTAGTGCAGCTGGTTCTTCTCCCTGGCCACGGGCAGGTTTCAGCACTGCTCCCCCTTGCCCCAGGGCGACAAAGACAAGCCACAGCACTCAGACATGGTGGCAAATGACCGTGACTTGGCCTTGAGCAAGTGCTCAGCGTCCCAGAGCAGACACCTGCAGCCTCCCGACCTCCAACTGCTCCTGCTGCGATGCCTCTGCTGACCCAGCTCAGCAAGAACACGATGCTGACGTTTCCTCTATGGATGCTGATTCCAGGCGGGATGCACTTGTGACAGCAGAAAATTGGAGTGCTCTTGTCCCAGGAGATGCTACCAAGCCCCCGGAGGAAAAGTCACATGGCAGAAAAGTCCCCTTTTGCCCTACATCCTCCCCTGCTCTTGGGGAGCTTTCAGTCAGCTGCATTTACCTGAACCACGAGTCAGGCTCCCAGCCCTACCACACTGCTGTGGCCAAGACCTTCTGGCTGGGCCCACAAGGAAATGTCCCAAAGGGAGCCCACCTCACCTATCCTTGAGTCTGACGCTCAGCACAGGCTCAACCTGCACAGAGAACCACAGACCGACACATGGAGAATCTCAGGACAGCCACCACGCAGGGCATGGTGGCAGATGCATTGGCCATGAGTGCTCAGGATCATAGGGCACAGTAGCAACCTAGTCCCTGCTGGTTAGGGCCTCAGCCCCATGTGCCTGGGGGTGACAGGGCTGCCAACGGAGCAGCTTTAACCAGCTTCCCCGGGCAGGAACCATGAGCCAGGGCACCTAGGAGCACCAAGAGAACAGCAGCACCCACGAGAGTGGCCATTCAGCATCATCCCCCATGTTCGTGTGCCTATACCCGAACCTCCTCTCAGGGCTCTCTGGAAAAAGGGAGACTCTGGGGGAGACTCAGGAGCTTGACAGCAGCCATCTGGCCCTTCACAAGCTGCCTTTCCCCTTGCAGATCTTCCGCAGAAATCTGAGATATCTGAGATCTCGGTAGGAGAGTTCCTGGAGGACACGAACACCAAGAAGCTCATCCCCAGGAAGGGGCAGAAGGGCGCAGTGAGGATGACAGCCCTGGGAGAGCACAGCGTGAAGAAGGAAGAAAACAGAGACAAGGGACAACAGAAGGAAGATGCCATGAGCACTAGGCAGGCTCTGCCAGAGTGGCTGGTTGCCTGTGCCCTCAGGGAGGAGCAGGAGGAAACAGCCAGGCAGATGGCCCTGGCAGCACACGGGCTGAGAAAGCAGCAGAGAAGAAGGATGGCCAGACAGACCATGAGAATGAGGCCGTGAAAGTGGAGCAGCTGGAAGAGCCCGTGGCTCTCCTTCCCCCGACAGCCATCTCTGCCCGCTCTGACACGCTGTGTCCCAGGCAGCGGCCCTTGCTCGGCAGCAGGGTGCCGCAGGCCCCGCTGCAGCTCTCTGCTGCGTCATGGCGCGGCAGGAGGGGCAGCGCGAGGCTGCAAGTGCCAGACGTGCCCCCAGCTGGCGGCTGCCCCGGACACGTGTGGGCCAGCAGCAGTGGGGACGCAGGCCACCACCCGAGGGGGGCACCAGCGCCACGCGGCTACCTCGGCCTCCCTCATGGCATTAAGGGAGCACCACCAGCCAGTGCTCCAGGCCCCATCCTGGCCCCCAGGGCTGGGACAATGGGCACCTGTGAGCCTGGTGGAGCTGAGCAGCCTGCAGAGCCCTCTCCCTGCACTGGGGAAGACAGTCGTGGCATTTCCCTCCACAAACCCTCCATGACTTCCCATGGCGCTGGCACCTTTCAGGGATCACGGTGCCACCTCTGCACGACCAGTTTGCTTCAGGGCTCCTAATCGTCACCCTCCTCTACCATGGATATGCCTCTTCCTCGAGCAGCTATTTCTCTCCAAGGCTTGCAAAGCAGCTCAGAGGCAGGTGATGGTGGCAGAGATGGCTGATGTTTACGGAAACAAATCGTGCTGCAATGGTCGTAGGCAAATTACTCATTCTCCTTGGGCTTTTCTTAACCTTTCAGTGGGACATGAGAGAAAAACTCAAGCACTGCACTGGGCTGTAGGCAAGTGCTTTCAACCAAAACCTAGAAGGATGCTGCACACACATTTCAGGATTCATAACACCTGATACTGCTGCTCCTTTCCAAATTCTCACAGTTGCACAAAGCTACAGGAGGTGCTGCAGATTAGCAGTGAAATCTGCTGGAGCACACGGCGGACACCAGATCTCACCCCAAACTACCCAACAAGCCTCCTAACCTTCTCTTGGGAGAAGGATCTTCTCCTGTTTTTGTCAAACCTAGAGCTGCATCCGACCGGGAAGGAAAAAATGCATGGGTCTACTAAAAACAATGAAAGGCATCTTGACAGTACTCTTTTAATATATATATATTTATTTTAATAATTATATTAAAATTATTAATAAATTATATTACTTTAATATAATTAAAAACTTACTTATGAACATGTCAATGTTTACTAACTAAACAAATGCTTTATTCTGTAGCCATAACAAAAAAAAAAAGTGTCAGTGGTACTTTCCAACTCCCAGGTTTTTAAAGATATGGCCTGATAGAAAATGAGTTCCTAAATTAAGACATTCTTTACTTGCTGTTATTTTTGCTCTATTGCTCACGTTGTGCAGCTGAATCGTGAAATTACCCAAGATAAATTTTATTTTGAAAAATGAATACTGAATATGAAATCAGAAAAGGGGAAGAAAAGTAGGAACAGTTAATGAGTCTCCAAGCCCTAATATAATTCCAGAATTTGGCAAATACTAGAAAATATTTTGATTGAATGTTCTACAAAACATCACGCGGAGTACACAAAAGCAGGCACTACAGTATAAAACTATGTCACTGTTAACTAAAATAGCACACACCTAGATATCTACACTCATTCTTTTGTCTGGAAGTATAACTTATGTATGTAACCTGAGTAAGACAAAGCAGCATGTGCATCAGCAGTAACAGGTTATTAGTAGCGTGTCTACACTTTTCTGAATATAAAATAGGATCATATTAGCCATGTGGAACATTTACAGTTTGACAGGTACTTTTCATCTAAATAGAAAAAAAAGTCTTTTGAGGTTTTTTTGACCTTAAACATTAGTCAAAAACACTTTAAAAAAATGAACAGTTCTTTAAAAACATGTTATCTCTATGTACATTCACACAAAGGGCATTTGTGGATTCAGATCAGGAATATATCTGTTTGCATACAAATGCATATGCATTTTTGAGGCTTTATCAGAACATATGGGGCTCCACTCTCCTTCCTATGGCTCTGCAAGGCTACAAAAATGTACAACATTTGATTATCCTCAGCTCTAACTGAGAAAGATTCTGAAAATACAAACAAAGCAGAGTAGGTAGTGTATGTTGCAAATAATGCAACTAAAATGCAGTTATAGTAATCCTTCTTTAAGTGCTTATCTGTAAGTACATTCACCTGGTTGAGTCTAAGTAAGCCCCCTGCTATACTAACAAGTATTTAGGTTATCAGAGAATTTTGCAAGCCTTCTCAAGAAGGAAAATGATTTTAGAAACACTCTAGCAAATATTCTCTCTGAAAAATGCAGACTAAAGTACTAGGGGAAGGGTTTGATCTTTGCACTGTAAGAGATGAGAGTCTGTGGAAGCCGAAGTCTATGGAGCAACCCTAAACACAAAGGAGCAAGGATTATGCTTATTTCTTGCTAAGGTGCAACTTCAATACAGCCTTCAGCCAACTCTAACCAAAACTGTAAAAAGAAAAAAAAATATTTGGTAAGATTCAGGTTGTCTCCAACTCCTTCTGCTGAGATGACAGCTAAGAGGAAGAAGGTCTTCCCTGGGAAGCATAACCATAATCACTTTGTTCAGAAGGTTATTTTCCATTGGGAGCATTTGAATCTCACAGCTCAGTGGCTATGAGACAGTCTGAAGGCTCAGAGACTCAGCTCCCTCCTAACTTGGAACAAGATCTTTGACAAGTTGAGTGGTTGTGGGCGAGCAAACTCTAGAAAACCATATAATAAATATAGCTCTCAGTAAAGCTAACTAAGAACCTATCGTTAAGAAAACACGTGAGTAGTCCATGACGACAGGAAGTGAGGATCCCAAAGGCACAATCAGAGGGAGCACTGGGCAGATATATTCTAGCTCCACTGGCCAGGAAAGCGGAGCTTGGCTGGGTCAACCAACCCAGGTGAAATTACTGACTCTAGGTTTGAGGACATTTACTCATTGCCCCATTATTACTCGGGATGGAGATCAGTTTCATTACTGCCACTGGTGAGAGGTCGCTGCCACACTGGGGAGACAACAGAAGAAAAACAAACAAAAAACCAAACATCTTAGAGGGGATGGGGACTCTGAAATGTAGAATAAGCCTTTGCTTGTTCCAAGTCCATCAGTTCCCTTATTCCAGGTTTATCAGAACACCTTCTCTAGCATCCCAAGGCACCCATAGTAATAACGAGAAGAAGCAGTAGTGAATGCTGAAGAAAATCCAGGCAGAGAATACTGAATGGCCTTGTGAGCAGTGAGAATTGGGATTGCTAAGGCAGGAATTTGCCGTAGGGATTCTGCTGCTTCCACAATACCCACAAAAGATGTAGATGCAGATCGAAGCAGGGACCAGCCTCTCATCATGCATCATGTGGGTGATTTACCAGGTGCGGAAGATGATACCCAGACAGGATGGTGAGGGAGGCTGCTCTTCGAGATGAAATGTGTTGGTTCTCAAGATTAGCTGCAGACCTTACCTTGCTGGCACGTATTTCTGGAGAGATATTTCCTGCGTTTTGAACATAACACTTGCAGCTTTGGCAAACTGAAGCTTTTCCTGAGGTGAGAAAATGTCTCACACAAGAACAACAGTGTTTAAAACACTTCTGGTTGATGACATGATAAGTAAAATTTAAGGAAGAAAAGGGTTAGAAAGAGAAGAGTTTGAGAGAAAGAAAAAGGAAGATAAATAATATACTCTTCCTGCAAACTTAAAAAAAAAGAACTAACTAGGAAAACATGGTAAAAAATGGAAAATCATACAGAGAAGGGAAGAGGGGAAAAGTTACTGTTAGTTGAAGTTCATTTTTTACTAACATAAAATGCACTCCAGCTTTGCCAATTGAGTTATGCTTTCTTTCTTTTGGGACCATGTTCTTTCTTTACAGAGATGTAGGATAATAAAGCGAAACTACATCTTGCTATTAAGAAAAAGTTTGGGCCTGGATGCTTGCAATATAAATATTCATAATAGGAACACGCATACAGCTTCAATATTGTTGAAAAATTAGGTGTGTGCTTTTCTAACACAATCAGATACAAAGATGAATGGTTGGGAAATTAGAACCTCCATTGCTGTTGTGCGGAGAGTTACTTTTGCCACAGGGCTCAGAAAAGCTGTCAGAAAACAGGACCTTTTATGAAGTTAGAGGAGACTTAGGATAGACAGGAAAAAAAACTACTTCTTGGCAATTTTCTGTGTTGCATCAAGACTGAGTGATGTGTTTTCATGCTCCAGGGAGAAAAGCATGGATCATCAATCAAAGGAGACACTATAGGTATTTCTGTCCTTTCATCTTTACTTATTTTAAAGGTCAAAAAAAAAATTCAAACCGAACAATTAAAAGCAACCGATCAAACTATGAAAGGATTTAGAATTTGTAAAGAGACACATAGCAACTACTGCTGACATGCAGATGTTAAAACTCTTATGTTAAAACACAACAAAATGGGATTCCTGTCACATTATAGAGAGCATTTCTGCAGGCACGTTCTATTTGCACGTGTTAGCTAAGATCACAGAACATAGATCTGCTTGGTCTGAAAGGTCTTCCCGAAGTTACTCATTTCAACCCCCTTCTCACAAGAGGCCCAGCTGCATCAGGTTGCTAAGGGTCTGAATCCATTCAAGTTCTAAGTATCTACAAGGATGGAGAACTAACTGCACATATGACAAACCTCTAACTTACCTTTTTTAAATAATATGTTTCAGCATCATTTGAAGCACTGAAAGCTCTAGTTCTACCATTGTGCTATTTGCCTATATCATATTAGTAGAAAGGTGAGGAGTGCTTGGTCCTGAAAGCCATAATGACAAAGATTAATCCTCCATCTGAGGGCGGGTAAGTGAAAAAACCTTAGAGGCAGAAATGACTAAGTGCTAATCAAGTTCCAGACTATTCGTTTGAATTCACATAACTTTGCTGTCAAAAGCAGCTTTACTTTAAAGGAAATGAAGCCCTACCAGAGCGCTCAATCACACGCCTCCGAATTAAACCCTAAAGCTTTGCCTACCACTTGAAGGCTGATTCTCCAACATATGCATTATCTACAGAAAACAAGAAGGGAAGGACCGCGGAGAAGCTGGTTGCCAGGGGACGGCTGTAAAACTATGCCTGCTGGCTATGACTCACGGAAGACGATGGAAATTTATCTGCATGTCAGCAGGCCGCATTGTACGCCGTAACGGCAAAACACAATGCAAAGACAGGCTAGTTGGGCTTAAGCATGTAGGACAACATTCCCATGCTAGAAAAACTCCCAAACCTTTTTTGCATTTGTATCGCTGCAAGCACAAACAGGCAGAAAGGCAAAAGGAATCAGAATCAAAATCCTTTTAAAGGTATTCATATGCCTTTATAATGGGATTGCCATTTTTATACAGCAATCCACGGGGTTGCTAATAAATATGCATTAGTTTGCAAAACATTGAATCGCAAAGAAAAAAAATGAAGTTTTCAATTAAAAAATACCCAGTATAAACCAAAAATTTACGAAGTGAAAAGTTAAATTAGTTGATTGCATGAAACTCAGAAAAGCAACAGTTGTCATCAGTAATTTACTTGGTCTAGACACCGTCTGTAGAAAAACAAACACCCCGATGCCATTTGCAAAGAAGAACAAAAGACTGAAGCAATAAGCTCCTGCTCATCAGTGCTTATTCAGGGTGACCTATTCTGGGCTTGCTGGTGGCTTTTAAAAAACTAGCATCTTTTCCCTCCTCTTTTGCCTTCATTTTATCTCCAGCTTTATGTTCCTTTTGACCAATGTTGTGCCACAAGCTCATGCCAGGAACTGCTCTCAAGTAAAATGAGCTATATATATATCTATATATATATTTAGGGCTCATCATGATGTATGCACACTTAGAACTGTAGAACCACATCCCTTTTATAGAAGAGTAGTAATTATGGCTATATTCCCTTGAAAAGGTCTCTCAAATAATCATAGTCAAATAGCATTAGGCGGGCTACATAACAGATCTGGGACCATTTAGCAGATGTTCTTCAAGATTAAGCTTTTTTTCTCTTAATCAAATTCTTTCTGTTCTGGCACTGCTTCATCCTGATCTCTTCCTGAACAGTCATGTAAGGAGCGTCAGCCATAAGGTCTGTATTTCAAGAAAACATAGCAAACACAGCCAAACCTCAAAACATAAGCACTGACTTATGCTGAGTTGGGAATTGTTGTTTTTTAAAATTGAAAAGCTAAGTAGTTGGTTATTCGTTTTAAAAGTCAAATCAAGCTTCCCAGTGAAAATATCAACTGCTTATATAAATATGAGGTCATCATCCTTGACTGACATGGGTAATCACAAGATTAATGTAAGTTTGATTTCCCACCTATGAAAACTTGCCTCCTATGAAATCCCTCCAAATGGAATATACAACCAAGTAATAATTTTTAAAACAAGACAAAGTAGAAGAAATTAAGTCAATGTTAATATGAGTGACTTAGGAGGCTAGTACATGAAGGCTAGTTCAAGAAAAGCTTTTGGCTAAATGGAACAAGATCATACACAAGTCATGATCTCTATTGCACCCTTCACAAAAAAACAGTTTTAAATGGTTAAATTATTTTCCTTGCTGTTACCAAAGTTGTACTACTAATGTTCATATATTTGTTCTGTAAGCACCCCTGTTTCAATTGCATAATTCCATGTCCTCAATTACAGTCTTCAACCTAATAGTAGCCTAACTGCTTTGAAAAGCTGCCAAAACACAGCACTGTGGTATCCTGATGGTATCCTATACAGTATACCATCAAACCAATGACCAAATCAATCTAATTAACAAATTAGGCTACATCCCTAAGGTCCTGAGACACTGAAGAAGCTGAAAGACTTTTCAGTCTGCATGTATATGCATGTACTTCTTAATATTTAATGTGTTGGCAGTCTGGAAAATACTAGTGTCCTAGTGGTTAAAAAGCACTTACAGTACTAGAAATTCAAACTACTAGATGCTGGTTCATCTGACAACTCTTTAAAGTTGTTGCAACTTGTGGAAAAAAACAAAAACATTTTTTTCAGAAAATCTCCTCCAGGGTTCAAGAGCTTCAGACATGCTCACTCCTTTGAGCATGTAACTGAGGGAAAAACAGCTGCAGGAGGAAGAAAGAACCTTCAGCTGTTCAAAATCCTATGCAACAATTAATTTCTCAATTTATTGCTTTAAAGACAACTACTATTTTTTTTTCTTCCTTAATGACCACAATATCACCAACCATGCAAATTACGATATTTAAGCAACCATGGATGTATTCCGCTTCATGGCATATTCCTTACTTAGCAATAGCTCTAGTTTAGCAATTACTGATTTCATTAAATACCAGATATCTTCTCCTATTTTCTTCACTGGTAGTAGAATCATACCGCTGAACATCTTTGAGATGTTCAGCCATATACTACTTCAAAAAGTATTTGCTACTGCAAATATCCCCTTGGAAAACTAAGTTTACTCTCACCAGCTACAAAAGGAAGGGATTCAAAGCTCAGGCATGACTCTCTGGCGGTAACCTGAAAAGGTGCTCCCATTTCATCTACAAGAACTGTGAATGCAAAACATATTAGTGCTAAATACAGCTAATAGGACAGCATACTTACTCAAGCTACTGAGCTGTCTGATTATATTTGCCAAGGAAATATTGGTGACACATTCCAGTTCATTCTTGATTCCTCGGGGCAGAGCTGTGTGGCACAGGTGCCTGGGATCGATGTTCCTTTTTACCAGTGGCATTCTGAAACGTATCAGAGGACCAGCACACCTGTAAAGAAAGGAAACAAAATACCATAATAAGTTTAATTGCACTTTAAAATCAGATTATGTCTGTGTTAAATTGAGTAAACCTAACAAGATACATACATATATATATATATGTATGCCTCTGCACTACTGAAGGGATTCATTTGCTCTAAATGTGAGCACATGAATCTTTTCTTATCTGCCCAGTGAAAGACTATTTCATTCTCTATCTTGTAAACCTTTACCTGACTCGGATGTCAGCGAAGTGACAAGTAATATCCTAAAATTCATGATTCTTTCTCCTCCTCCCAGAAAAAAAAAGACAGAAAAATCTCATTTGCAATACAAAAGTATCAGAGAATAATTTCCTGCTTGATGCACTACTTCCTTATTCAGACCAAAGTCCGGCAACAATTTCTACTTATCATGAAGTTAAAGTCAAACTAGCTTCCTATTAGACCTCAAAGGCAGATATGATCCATTCATGAAGCAATTCCATGTCACTAGCAGAAGTCATCCTTCTAATCTAAACATCACTTCTGAGTCATACACGACCAAGGCAAAAACAGAGAAGATCTTTCCCTTCCACCCACACTGCTAACTGGCAAGAAATTTAGCTAAACTGAAGATGCATCTTTCAAGTACAAGAGTCTCCTCAACGGACTTGTAGTGCGAACTGCTCCATAATTCAAAAGACCTGCCCCTGCTCCCCCTTTCTGACCAGCATATCGTGCTGTGAGTGAAAGGCTTGCAATTATTAGAACCCACAGAACCAACTGAAAGGAGCTTCCCATCAAGCATGTGCAGCAGCCTTTTTGTCTTATTAAAATCTGTTTAAGAAAACTTCTTTTTAATGAAAAATAAATTTCTACAATTTTATAGTTTTTGTCATCTGCTAAGTAAAACTGAATAATCAATGTAAAAGATCTACTTTACACCTAAAAAATGGTTAAAATTGGTATTGGCATAACATAGTCTCACTCCTCATTGATACTAGGATGCAGCCAGGACTTCCTGCTGTACCACAAATTAAGTCTTCTCCACAGGCACATTTAGCCACCTGTTTTCTACTTGGTCAAAATGCAGAGATTTCTTGGCTAAGAGTAACATAAAGCAGAAGTGACAGGAGCTGACCTAGAATGCAGTAAGAAATTAAAGAGTCCAAGAAGATAGAAAATTAATATTTTTTTCTCCTACAGATTACTCCGTCTTTTCCTTGCCATTTTTCCTAAGGGAACGTATTCTTTTGCTGAAACCAGGGTGACCCTGGCAGGACCTAGTCTCCCTCAGAAATTCATCCATGCTTCCCGTATCTGCTTTGACTCTATTCAGTGCATTTTAGTGCAACTTTATTCCCTCTATTTTCCTCAAAAAAGCAACAAAATTGTAATTAGCAATTTAGTTTCAAAAAAAAAATCAAACATGCATTGTTGAGGTAAATTAACAGTTTGTTTTCTTGAAGGAACCACTAACATTTAAATCTAATACCTAAATACAACAGAGCTAACAGCCGCATGCAAGCAACACAAAATACAGAGTGCAGATACGGACTCTGTCTCAGAGGCAGTGTGATGTTAGCAGGAGGCATTTTACCTGCTGGTACAACACCCAGGGGCAGCATGAAGCAAGGGGGGCCATGCAGGCCCCGCCACGGCCATTTCTGCAGCAGTGGGAGCATATGAACACCCCTCAATGGCTGGAAAACCCCTAGCTAGAGGTTGATTACCAGGGCTTTCTCCACAAGAGAAAATATAGGAATGATTCAGTCACTGGAAAAGGAACACAGCAATGATATCCGAGCAATGCTCTGCAGAAGCAATTAATATTTAATTCCAGCGTTAAGCACTTTCTTGATTACTACATTAATGACACTGTTGTATAAACAGCGAATAAGGTGAGTCCTTAAAAAGTCAAAGCAAGTCTGAAAAGAAACCTCTCCAAAGAAAAAGTAAAAATCTACGTATAAACGAAACAGAAATACTCATCATTTCTATCTATATAAACACAAATACAGCCTATTAAGGTGAAGAAAAAAATCTGTAAATAACATGCATGGAAGTAATTGACGGCAGGTACACTTTCGTTTTTGTTGTATTCAATCAAGATATTAATAAGCGATAATATTGCTTCCCCCTCCTTAATTTTACACCATTTGTGGAAAAAATATGTCCCATTTACAGAACACACAAACTTCAGATGCTTCTGTGACAGATTCTTAACAAAAGTGCACATACTAGCAATACAAAAAAAATTAATCTTCAAGTAATTTCAGGACAAGGGGTAACAGGTGTAAATTGAAACATAGGAAGTCTAATCACTGTGTGAGGAACAACTTCTTTCCTGTGAGGGTGACAGAGCCCTGGAACAGGCTGCCCATGGAGGTTGTGGAGTCTTCTGCTCCGGAGATCTTCTAAACCCACCTGGATGCCACCCTGTGCCGTGTGCTATACATGTCCCTGCTGGAGCAGGGGGGTTGGACTAGATGATCTCTAGAAGTCCCTGCCAGCCTCAACCATTCTGGGTTTCTGTAATTTCAGCCAATTGCTAGACAGTTTTTAAGTAACAGCACTTTGGCATATAATGCTCTTAACTTGCCTGGTTTTACTTGCCTGCATTTAACAAAATAGCTGATAAAATGCAGTATTGGCCCAAAAATTCTCTTTAAAGGAAGCAAATTCTCTTTAAGGCAAACACACATAAAAAGATGCTGTGCAAGCACAGACAAAGCAGAACTCCTTCAGCACACAATTATGAACCCAAATCAAAGTCCATTTAAACTATGGAAATTCTTTTTGCACCAACTTCTCCAGGCTTTGCAGAAAACATACTCTTTGACAGTTTTGTTCCCAAAACATGAACACCAGATAAACAAATATCACATCATAAAAACTATGGAAAGACTGAACAGAGAAAAAATGTAATTGTTTTTCAAAGATACAAGAATAAGGAGGGAAATAAGGAAATTATCATTCAACTTGCTTAAAAAAGGGAAATACATTTCTCAACTTTTAGTTTTTTAGTTAAATTGTAGAATGGAATGCCACAGGGCAGGCACTGCATACAACAACAAAAAATATAAATTAAAAAATAAGAAAGATTTTCAAAAAGGCCAGATTCACCAACTAAACATGACACTGTAGGTCTGACTTTCAAAGGGATGAAAGTCCAAACCTGCTGTTTTCTGAGATAATATTCTGGGGAACAATCAGTCTTCATATGCCTTTGTAAACCTAAGCATCACTGTCAGAAAAAAACATCTGATGCGGGACTGACTCTACAGCGTTGCTTTACCCCCTGCTACTCAAGGAATGCAGAACAGAGGCAAATCTTGAGGTCCTGCCCTGCCAGCCCTCCAAAGGTGCTGGTCTCTGTGAGGTGCAACTAAGTGGTACCTGTACAAGGTAATTAATCGGAAACCTGCCTGTCAGTAATTTCTCAACCACAGACCATGCTGCCTTCGCAATTTGTTGCAATCACGAGAAGGTCTTGCCAGTTCCTCCCCAAACCTTTGAAGGACATAGCGCTGGAATCCCTCGCGCGCAAGGAAATTCCTCTGCTCTGGGGAAAACGACTTTCCTAATCCAGTTCACACTGTTCAAGAAAACTGTCAAATTAAGAAATCACTGTATTTATTAAGCAGCTTTAGAGATGGGAAAGATGAATCTAGTCCATTACCTTAGCAAGCAAATGAACCCAAATCCCCCAAACCGTACATCGCGCAAGCCAAGCTGGCAGCAAGGGAAATATTTAGTCTTGGACAGAGGTGTTTAGTGCTGCGCTACCACCAAAAGCGCAGTCCTGCTCAGCCACCAACGGGCCTGGCAGCCACACTTTCCTCTCAGCTGAGTTTTTCCACCACTGATGGCAGCAGTAGAAAAACCTGTTTGCTCACAGCTGCTCCCGTGCACACGCAGAGCCCCAAGTGGAGCCGCTCGCATGAGTGAGGCGGCGACGACAGCCCCGCCGGGCCGCTGTGGCGGAGCGCGCGCCGAGGGCAGCGCCGAGGGGAGAGCTCTCATCTTCCCCTCAACACAGCCCGCAAAAACACCTCCGAGGTGCCAGGTAGCTGCAGAAGTGCTAAATTGCTACACGCGCTAGTGAAAAAATGTTAAGTGTCAGCTGCCGCAGTAGCGACGCGGGTCTTCTGGCAAGCGCAAAGTGACAACACAACATTCGAGTGGGGAAAAAGAAAAGAAATTATTCAGCTGCTCTGTCCAAAATCTTAACCGGTAGTAAGCTATATTTCAGTTTTACTTTCAGAAGACTTATGAAATTTCAAGATTACAATATCTTTCTTTATGAAAATGTAACTTCTGAGTTACTAAACTTGCATTATTTTCTTGATGAAAGACATGCATCTATAGTTTCATGAAGAATACCAGTAATACTAGTAATGCAGCACTAAATGGCCTTGGAGTTAAATATCAACTATTTCCATAATGTATCTTTATGCCTTTAAGATTATCCTATTTCTTGCAATTTCTCTTTAGCAACAGTAACACCTTTCACATCCCTCCTTTAACAGATCATGCTCTGCCTGCTAGCCCAACAGGTCACTTTGGAATTTAGCAGTCAATTTAACACCCTTTTTTTCCCTCTCTTAGAAACACAGATAGAATATACAGTAGTTTTTATGCTTGGCTACATGGTCAAGCAGCACTGGACTCTAAACTAGGCTGACTCTGGGAGAGAATGAAAGTAGCTAATAAAAATCCTAACCTCTTCCTTGAACATCTTTGCTTTAAAATGATACAAAATTTGGATAATTTCACCACTACAATTTCCAAAATAAAGTAACTAGAAAAAATACTCTTCTATATATACCATATACCACTACATACCACTGATACAGTTGGTCCTGATACATACTGATACACCCTCAACTACCACAGTTATTATTCTTCAAATCTGAAAGCAAGAGATAATTTTGCTTTAATAATCAGAATTTGGTCTCTTAACAGATCATCATCCTAGTAAAAAATGATAACAAATATTTCTTATCTGTACAATTCAAATGCAATACTTCATTAGAAATTTGGTTCAAATATATACTTTTTCTGCTCATTTCCCTATACATTTTAATGGTATTAGTATTCAGTAGTCCAACAATGACTAACAAAAAGATTAAATCCACACACACAACAACAACAACAACAACAACAACAACAAAAAAAAACTGCAAATGCATTAGCGTATTTGGGAGTATCAGAATTTCAGCAAATGAGAAATCCAGCTTGTTCTCCTGTCTGTCAAAGTTTCTTTTAACAATGCTACCACACATCTTGTTACACTAGGCTTAGAAAAAGCAAAGAGCAGGACCTTATAACATACACCCCGATTCTGAAAAGGCAAACATGCAAAGGACTTCATGTGGCTCATTCCCCTATAGTTCACTCTGCAAGATCAAGGCCCAAAGAGAAGCATGAGAGAAGTTGACAGAGACAGTACTGTGCTCTTCAAAAAAGTAGGCCACTTCCACCTACTGCTGGGTCAACATAATGGTTGGAAAACTTTAAAAGATAATTGATGTCTCTTACAGGATATATCCTGAAATAGAAAACTGGTAAGATTTCAGATTTGCAGTGCTTTCTATTACGAGCTATGTCACAGGATGGAAGATCTTGTCTTTGGAACACTTCCCTAAGCTGTTTTCTGCAGCTTGGTCTCCAAAGGTTTTATTGCAGATGATCATGAAAAGATTATATTTATTATAATTAAAACCAGTGCCAAAGAAAGTAAAGGCCAATATATTGCTAGAAAGTGACACTGACATCACTAGTAAATGTGAAACCAATTGCATGTATCTTAGTACCTTCCATACTAGACTGTAGCATGAGCAGCAATGAATATACAGGACATGAAGGAAGCTGACCTTTGCTCTTAAGCCACACGGTAATTAATAGAATACTGCTTATTTTATTTGTAGCCCTGCATATGAATGCTACCGCAGCTGAAGTAATATCTTTAAAATTGTCTCAAACCAAGTTGTTTTTTTTTAATGGTCTGCTGCTCAATAGATACTGATAAGATTATACAGGGATGGATAAATACAGCGATCAGCTGCGGATGTATCTGTATCTTGGTAATATTGTACATAGGAAAGTATTTGATTTGCAAGATAATATTCAGATTTTAAAGATTCTGGCTAACTCACAAAATTATAAAATGCATTTAAAATGCATTTTTTAAATTCTGTATTTAATACTATTTTTATATAAGCTTTTAATTAGCATGTCTGTGACATCTACTGTTTTCTTCTTATAAAGCAATCTGAAACCATCTCAGCAAGTCTGTCATGTTGGATAAGCAGCAAATGGATAGTGCTAACTCATAAAAATGAGTAAGAGTACAGCTCTACTAAATCTCTATGGCACAACCTTAGAGAGTGCTTAAAAGTGACTTCAGTACTACTATCGAGCCATTTTTTTCCCTGATGTGTATAGTAGGCTTATCATCGCTGTCTCAAGCATGCATGTGCAGCTGCATACTCACAGGCACACACATATTCCATGAAACATAAAAGAAAAAGCTTTGAGTTTTACGGCTTTGATTACAGACACAAAGCAAAGTTAAAACCTGTCAAAATTTCTAAGGTTAGGTGTATATAACTGTACAAACAAAAAAAGGCCATACCTTTTACACAGGAAAACAGGAAATTTTCAGCTCTATATTGCTTGTGACCATCATGAAATATTTTATAAAAGGAAAGTTGTTTATTTATAAAAAGAAGCTGCAAAATGTCCTGTGGGCACTACTAAACATTCCTCCACATATCCCATACTCACAATTTTTATCCTAGGGACTTCCTGGCAGGGAAGTGTCCCAGTTCTCACGCAGGTAGAGACAAGAACACTTTGATTAATTTTTGTTCACAAGTTTTCCTCTATTCGGCGAAGGCTGTGAAGGAACTAATGTGTAACACACTGCGTGATCCAGAATTACTTCCTGAGAGCTCCATTTTATCTGATGGCATTTTCTCTCTCAGCATTAATCTATTCTTCCTGTTAGCAGCTTCTCCGCACCGTCTGTAACACAAAAGCCCTATGATGGATGACCAACAAAAGCTCTTTATGGTCTTGACAGAGACAGATAGCTAATCCAGTGTTAATTTAAAACCAAAACCCTAATGTGAGAGTTAAAAGTATAGCTTATGTGGTTTTAGCTTGTAAGAGCCTGTATTCAGAAAAAAAAAAAAAAAACAGCTTTTCGTGAATGGCTAATCCTAAATATTTGTTACCTTTCCTACACAGTCCTTCACTAGTCCAGGATAACAACTATTACATGCATGTGCCAGTTCTATAACTTAATTTTATAAAATTTGCCAGACGAATTTAAAATGAACACTGACACGCTAACATAGCACGGACACAGCCACCTGCTTCCGCACGGCACATATTTGGTGGCAGCAAACAATAAATATTTAAAGAAAAGCTACCTGAACTTCGCAGCGGCTACAAGATGTGGGGGAAAGCTCGTGAGTACTGCGAAGACAAGCAGCTCCCAGCATCAAACTCCTGCATCGGCCGTCAGCGGGGCTCCCGCTTCTGGCAGTGGACCACAGACCTTGGGCATCGCCGGGCGGCTGCTGCCGGGCTGGAGTTGGAGCTCGCGCCGTGTCCCGTGGCGAGCGCGGCGCCGGCTTTATGGAGGCGGCACCACGGCCCTCGCCCCAGCGGCCAGAGCCTTCCCTTCTCCCTCAGCAATGTGAGAAGGGCTCCCTGGGGGGAGGATGATTAGGAAATAATTATTCCTTTGGTACCGAGCGACTGCTGGCAAATATTAAATTAGGATGTGCCCAAAAGAAGAGAGCAGAGGGGTTGAGGGAAATGCCAGAGGCTGCGCCTTTCATTATGCCAGCCTCCTGGCTGAATCCGTGAGGGTAAGTGGGTGCTGATGAAATAATAAATAACATCAGGACTCTCCTGAGAGCAAGGGACAGGAGCTCGGACTAGGAAACCTGAGGCAGTGCAGGAGGGAGGCAGGCAGCTCCTGTGTGTGACTCCACCAGTGACTCCCAGTATAAGGGCTAGTTTTCACTTACTAGTAACAGACGTCAGCAGTGGCTATTGAAAACTTTCTGCACCTCAAAATATTGTGAGGCATTTGAAGACCTGATGTTAGTACTAAAAGAGCAAGTGATAAGCTGCTTGTTTTTCAAATAATCATAGAATCACAGAATGCTTAAGGTTGGAAGGGACCTCTAGAGGTCATCTAGTCCAACCCCCCTGCACACGCAGGGTCACCTGGAGCACGTTTACACTGGCCAAAACATATTTTATTGCTACAATATTAGAACAATGCCTGGAGACTACTGGCTCTGATGAGCTTTTTTAGTTTTAAAGGAGAAGTTAAAATATGCCACATATCAAATTAAACAAAGAGAGATGTAATGATAACAATAAAGTTTCTCAGAGGGAGCTTGTAGCAAAAACTAGGGATGCAAAAACTGCCCTGTGCCCCTGCCCTTGATGCCACTTGCCGTGTCTGAACAGACATAGGGAAAGGAAAAGCACTAATCTTCACAAGGAAGCTGTTTACTTTTGAAAAGAGGTATTATTAAATATTCAGTAGCTCAGAAACGCCGATGATTTATATTGATCAACACTTGAAGCAGATCATTTCATCATTCATTAATTACTGTGGCAAAACTTCCCCTCGCAAGTCGATAGCAGATTTGCCAAACACACACCAGCGGGCTCCAAGTTTGTGGGGACAGAGGAGACCATGACAGCATCCGACCAGTTCCCAGCAGGCGCAGGGCTCCTTGGGACACCCCCTTTCCTGGTGCTGTCCCTTTGCAGCTCTCAGTCTTGATAGGGAGGTTTCCCCAAATTTCCTGAGGAAACCCTTCTACAGTCCAGTACATCTCACGCAGAATAATATGCCATTCCTCTCTCATATTCCTTTACACGCAGTCAAAGCAACTACGGCCAGCAGTATTTATTTTAACACAAGATGTCCCATTATTTGCCTTCCTGTTATCAGTCTGATAAAAGAGCAATGAGACTGCAGTCTTTGGCCTACCGAAGAAACACCGCTCTTTTGGCAAACTCATGCAGCAAGTAGGGACTGCCTGCAGGAGAGTTTTGAGCCTTCTTATTTTTAATAAAGAGCAGTTTTCCATACATTCTTTAAGCCATAATTTAACCATTTTGACAAAACATATTACACAGAGAAAAAAATCTTCCAGATAAAATTTCATAATAATTGCAGGAGAATTGAAATGCTTCATATTTATATATAGATTTGTTTCCTAAATTTAAATAACAAAACTAATTTTAGTCAGCACTTACTTTTACTGACAATAACTGAATTTGAGAAATACTCCTGCCAGAACGAGGATATTATCGCAGAAAAAAAATCAATATTTCTGTGAAGAACAGAACTAATAAAAGCTAGTCTTCTCACTGGCCAACTCTGAGCTTCAGCATAAGCTGTTATCCTAATTGAGGTATCTGTAAGATGCCTTTCCTCTCTGGTTTCCTGTATCTGCTTACATGTAAACTAACACTGTCACCTTTCCGCTGCCTGTAGCATTTACATGCATTTTCATAAAACGTGCAGGACTCAACAGAATGTCAAGTATCTGTCCCTCAGTTCCAATAAAGAGACAGTAAAGGTGTATCTAAGGCTTAGTGTATCCATATTATTAAACCATGAGGACTAAAAAACTGTACGTACACATTTATCAGGGAAAACGAAGTGTTCTTTTAAGGCCCTGAGGATCACTATATGCGACGACAAAATATTCTGTGACAAGGGAAACCCTGAGCAAACACAGACCTCTGCTCAGGAGAGAAAACAGAAAAGCGGGTGAATTTGTGTGCTCTCTACAACGTGGCAAAGGATTAATACAGCCAGCCAAGATGAATGGCAGACCCAGTAATGGCATTAATAATCAGCTCCTTCTCTCTTATAAATATTTAGTATAGGACAGATAGTGTCCAAGCAGGGAGGGGGAAATGAGATAATCTTTAGTTGCCTCTGCAGGGAGCTCTGAAAAGACACATTAGCATTGCTGGACTTGGAATTAAGACATATAATTATCAGGTAATAGAGATACCTGCTCACCTCGGAGGTAAATAGCCTAAGAACCAACAAACTCCAAAATCTCCGTAATTTCTTCTGCAATTAAGATACAGTAACTGTAGACATTCAGAGAAAACAGGATGAAGTATTGGAGTAAAACTGGGTGCGAATATTGGTGCTCTCATCAAAACTTTGGCTTCAGGAAAGGAAAAAGGGAGGAAAAGGGCTGGGAAGACAGCAACATAGTATGGTCTCTAACAGCCAGGTCCCTACAGTGCTTATCCTAGAAAGGGCTGTCTGGCTTCCATCCTTTAATCAATCAATCAAGATGATCTACATGAGACTGAACTCATGTTTCCTTTATCCCCCAAATTAATAAACGTTAATCCATGGAGTAGCACTGAAACAGACTGCCCGGAGAGTGGAGTCTCCTCCTCTGGAGATCTTCCAAACCCACCTGGATGCCACCCTGTGCCACGTGCTCTGGGTGTCCCTGCTGGAGCAGGGGGGGGTTGGACTAGATGATCTCTAGAGGTCCCTGCCAACGTTAACCATTCTGTGACTCGATGAATATTTTGGTGAAAGCACTTGAAACCGAGCAAGCAAGGAAGCCCAAGTCCTTCCAGAAGCTAGGTTTTTAGCTGGAAGAGGAAGAAAATCCAGATCTCAGTTACAGAGAAAAAATATGCATTAAAAAATCATATGCTGGCATTAGGTAAAAATCAGACTGATTTTATTACTGATTAGACGACCAGATTTTTGCCTTTCCAGAGCAGTATCCTTGTTACTGAAGGGCATTTTCCCGTAGAGCCTATCCCTTTTTCCCCTGGAGAGAGGGGGAGATGTAGGTTTAAAGCACCTGGTTTGAGCAGCGCCGCACCCGGATTCCTGAGCTCCTGCCCAACGCGCCGTAACTGAGCGAACGCTCTGTCACTCGGGCACATCACCACCACTGTCACTCGAGATGAAATTAGTCATAGATCTAATCCTTGCTAACCTTTTCAGGGACTATGCCAGAACTTGAGTCGCTGTCCAGGCATCGAGGCAGAAGTTCACATCTGCCTCCTCAAATTAGGCAACTCCAAGCATGTGCATGTGATTAAAGTTAAACACTTCAGCGAGGCAGGGAGGTGCCTAATATAACTATGCACACAGTGTTAAGCAGTCTTGGGAAATAAGTCAGTCTGACTGTCTGGGATTCCTGTATTTTGAGGGGCTAAAGTCAAATTTGGTTGGGATATGCCATTCCTACACCATAAATCTAATCCTACGTAAAGCAGAGCAACCACTGTATAATCCTCTTCACGAACTACACTAACCAAGCTTCACCTCAACTCTTCTTAAATCCTTTGTTCTCATTATTAATTTTAAATACAATTCTCTCCTCAGATGGTATGATAATATTCTAATTCCATCCTAAATTTATGATTAATATTAATTTGTTCCCATTCTAAATGATCATCATTGCTCATTTTCTTTTGAGAAAAGTTTGTCTCTCCAATACCGCCTTTGTCCTTTACTATCCTTCCAGTTTAATACAATTAAAGCATACTCTAATTGAATTTAACATAATTAAAAACAACCAACAATATGTCTTTCTGATGGAAGCACAGTTGCCCTGCCAAGGACATGCAGAATCCTTGTTTATCACATGGATATCGCTTCAAGCCAAAAGTGCTCTTCTGATGCCGTTTCACATCCCTTCACTAACCTACAGATGAGAAAACTGTCCAGAGGTAACTCTGGAGGTTTACAGACAACACTCAGGATCCTGTGCAAACCAGATCCATGCGTGAAAGCAGCAGACGTGGAATATCCCAGTGATTTGCAGCTAGACTGTAACCAAAAGAGCCGTGTTTTAATACCCAAGAGCTATGTTTTTAACATCCCTAAAGGTGGTATGCACAAGAAAAAAACAGCCCCAACGGCATGCACTGATAAGGGCAATATTATTACAAACTGAAGATATTTTCTGTAAGACAGAGGCAACAAAGAAGTGCCTTCAAAAATCAAGAAGTGCAGGCCAATCTCTCTGTTGAGGAGAGATATCAGCAGGCCTTGCAAATTATCTCGCGCAGGCAAACACAGGTATTTGACCTTCTCTGATAAAAGATCAGAGTCTTTTTCTCTTTAGTATGAGGGAATAATTGCAGTAAAAGCAATTATTGCTTTTGAGCATTATTTCTTGAGATGGAAGGATTAATTTCATCTCAGATGGAGGAACAGCTTCTAGTTATTTCAGTCTTTTAAAAAGCATCTGAAAAGAGATAAAAATGGTAAGGCTGGGGACTGCTAGTTCTGTCATTGGTCTAGATAACAAAAGTTGCAAGTAACTGGTGAAACTGCTTCAGGCCTGATGGACACTGACCCCGAAGAAGTGGCCTGCAGTCACAGAGAGTGGGAAGCATCTCCTTAGCAAAGATCCAAGGTGCTTCCTGGAGTGCAATGAACACCGAGCCCAAAAATCCCCCATTGATTCCAGTGGAATTGCTGTCTCGTCCACTGATGGTTGTGAGATCTTAAAATTCCTTTGAAAATAACTGTAGTGGGAGTCTTCAACTCCAGAAGCTGAAGAAGGCATTAAAAAAACAAAAAACTTTAGAATCTGACACGACTCCATAAAGATCTCAAGGCTCTGAATCCTTAAAAAACATTCCCATTGTGGAATTAAATACCTACTACTTCATAACAGAAGATACTTTTGAGGTGCAGATCTCTAGTGATCAGCCATGCCAGCAAAGCATCATTTATCTGGGGAGAAACTGCAAACTTGTCTCTAAAAAGCAGACCTTCTGGTGTTAGAGGAAAATGCATATTATGCCTGTGCTGGGGGATATAATCCCTTCGAGTTTTCTCCTCTCTTGCTTGTGTACGAGAGCAAGACAATGAAAAGTTTTGAGTGAGGGAATTTCTCTGCTATGTCTCTTTGGTTCTCTGCAAGCTAAGATGTCTTAGAGAAGCCTACATGAGATGAAAAAATCAAAGGCATCATAATTAGAAAAATCTAGAAATATTAACAGAAACAGCTTGGTTGAAAATCAGTTCCTGAAATCCACAGTGGTCTCAGTCAGAAGCAGTTTTATTTCTTTAGTGAGAAATCTGGCTGAAAGGAGAAAACTGAACAGTTAGGTTTCTATGATTTAAAAGCTGAAGAATGAATTTTCTTATAAGATTACCGCAAGAGCTGCTCCTTGGGCTCTTCTCTTGCCTCTGCCTCAAAGCATCAGCAATATATTTGCCAAAGATGTGGTATTCCCTGACGTACCACAAATGTCTGTACTAAGAACAAAATGAAACAATCATTCAATGTCTCGGCTTAGCTGAAGATGACTTGAACCCTGAAGAAACCTGCACCATGAGATAGAAATTTCAGACTAAAATAGAGTAAGAAAAAAATCAATAAAAAATAATCAATAAAAGAGAGAAAGAGAGCATATTAAAATAAGTAGAGGCTAAAAATGGGAAGAAGTCCCTCTCCCCTCTGCAGAAGCTAGAATTTATAGCCTATAAGTTATCATGCCACTATATATATATATATATATACATATATATCACATACATGCACATTTAAAGCTCTGACTTGGCCAAGCTGCTGAGAGGAGCAAAGAAAAATGCCCAGGGTTCTGACTCTTCACATGAGGTGTGCAAGGGCTGGTCCTTCCCTGAGGAATACCAGTAAAGTTAAACACGTCTCCAAGTGGGAGAGCATGAGCATATCCACAGGGTACTTTTGAAAGAGAAATGTAAATGCCTACATGAATATTACTTCATCCATTGCATCAGAGATGGTAAATTCCTCCGATTAAGGCCAAGAGATTAATAAAAATAACATGATAATGTTTTTTCCCCCCTTTAAAAAGCAACCTCTATCTGAACTTTCTCAGATACATTAAGGCTGGCAAGTATAAAAGGCATCTTCACCACTAGCATCTCCAGGAAAGTCTCACAGACATTTACACAAAGCAGAAACATGCATAAAAAACTTAGTAATAATATTGAAATATTGAAACAGCAAATTCAGATAGCCTTCTTTCTGTCAGGAAAATAAAAGGAATTAAAATAAGATTCCTATGGAATGGAAGACTGATTTTGAGGGGGTATCAGGGAATAATCTTGTACTGCCAAAATCGTAGTAATTAATTAAAAATAACCTAAAAAGAAACCAAAGACTGCTTAATGGTTTTCTCCATAAATGTAAAAAATATAAACTTACCCAAAGCACTTAAATGAAGGATGCAACGAAACAACAACTGTGGGGTTCCTCTGCAAGATCTTTAATCAAAACTTCAAATCAAAAGATCAGGGAAAAAAATCAGGAAAGTAAACAGCTTCAAAAATGTTAGCTTTGGCACAATCTGCAAGGAAAATAACACAGCTGACTGCACCGACAAAAAGCTCACAAGCCACCAAATGCCATTAACTAGGACTACAGAGGCCAAAGGAGGTGGCTCTGCATGTAGAGTAGGTAAGAAGGTCCTAGTGATGCTCTGGAGATACGTCCTTGTGATGAGCAGCAGAGAACCCCACACTGGTGGCCACCCTGATCCTGCTGTTTCTTCACTAAACAAATGTGTATTTTTCTATTTGAATATAGCCACAGTGAAATAACTCAAAGTGATTACACAACACTCACAGCAGAACTGTTCGCTTTGAGAGCAAGGATAAAGTTCTTATTTTTAGTAGATGCAGTCAGCATGCTAGCACACTGACTTTGATATTAAAATAAGTAAATTTTTCTCACTAGGAAAGTAGATGATTTCACTTTAAAGCTACTTTGCTGAGATCATTTCTTTTAAATTATCTTTTGCTCGCTGTCACAATTTAGTGATTTCTAATAGTTAACATTTTACAGTTGCTCCACATCCTGCTCATTCAATAAATTACATAGTTTTCAAAGGCTTGCATATGAGTTATGTATTTTATGTCTTTAACGGGCCCCAGTTTCTCACGTGCTGTTTCCTGCTTGCTTCAAGGTCACCTGCTCCTTCTAAATGTAACTGTAGATGGGAAGAGCAACCTTAAAAACCTCTTTTCAGCTTCTGCTCAAACAGGCTGAAATACTACTGAAACTATTATATTAAGTGCACTGCAGGAACCCACAATGAGAAAATGCCAAGATATTTTCAGAGAGAGAGTTAAGAAAGCCCGAGAATCACGAAACTCAGAAAAACACAGGCAAGTTTTCCAGTCATCTACAGTCTATCCATCCATCCTAAGGAAAGATCAATTATATACATGCCATTACTAACAAACAGCTGTCCTTAAAACCTGCTCTAAAAAATATCCAATGATATTGCTGTTTCGCAGCCTCCCAAGGAAGGTCATTCCCATGTTTCACTGACAGAAAGGAGCTTTCTCAAAGTGAAAAACCACAGGTTGGCCACAGGCTAAGAAAGAATATCCTTCATTATACCTATAAATAAAACTTTCTCATCCCAAATAGAAATACCAGAAAAACAGAGAAAGACAGGAGGAGACATTCTTACAGCAAAAGTGGAACTATAAAATAGGGAAATATAACTCTCAGAAAACCGCATGTTTTTTTGCTGCCCACCTTGGGCTGATGCCACCCATCAGCATAAGCGCTGGCAAATTAAATAGATTAAGATGCACTGGTGAGGCGCGTTAATGCACAGGGCTGGGAAGAGGTGGAAAGCAGAGGAACCTTACTATTCCACCTGTGCAAAGGGGCAATAGCTGCCTGGGTAGGAAGCAGCACCGAAAACTTCCATCCTGACCTCAAGCAGAACTCATTTTTCACAGTGATGAAGCCCCACTCGTGTGCTGAATGCGCAAATGCATTCGAGGACTTGTATACGCTCCACGTAGCTGCCAACATATTAACAAAATCTCCAGTTCTTTATCCCTTTGTTACACAGGAGAGACGGTTTAGTCAAAAATATTATCTTTTAATTTATAGTCTTTTTTTAAAAAATACTCAGCAACACCTAGTTTAAGCAACTCAATTAAGTAGCACTGGATTTGCATAGTTCTGCTCCTAACCCAGCTCGAGCTCAGCTCGCCGAAGAAGCTCGGTGCAAGACCCCCATGAAACAAGGGTGTTAGCTCTTTAGTCACAGGCTAAGGACACCATTCAGAAACCTCTGATGATGCTGATGCTCCCCGTGCAGGTGCAGCAACACTACGGCAGGGGCAATGAGTTATGAAGAACATATTTGCCTTCACCAACTACTACACCTCTTAAATCTATAAGGCTAGAACTGCAAAATTCATGTGAAAAACACCGTCCTCCGGATAAAAAGAGCAATAAGATGAATAAACAGAGTCTTTCTTCTTATGGGCAAGAATTCCAAACTTTACTACCTGCTCTTGTGCCTGCTTCCTACGTGCAAGATTCTCATATTGGAGTCAGCTTCTACACGTGCGCCGCTCTCGGTGGGCTGCCTTCAGTGTACGACTAGACACTGCTTTGCCACTTTAAAGCTGAATGCTTTGAAAAGAGCAGCATAAAGAACTTTTATATAACCGCAGCACCCCATACCGCGACGCATTTTGTTCACCTCTGTAAACTAAAATGTGGGGAGAAAGAGATGATTGTCAAACATAATTATGCAGTGTACAGTAGTATCCTGTTAAGTTGGAATTCTCTTGTTTCTGAGTGAACAAACTAACACTGTCTGGCACTGTTGTCACGGCAATAAGTTCCACAGTTCTCATTCTGACATTATAATGAACATCTCTATCACTCAGCTCCTATTCTCTGACTACTACCACTGTACAAATGTTGGTATTAATCTGTAATATGAAACTCTTTATAATCCTGGAAATACACATGGAAAGGAAACATTTCTCATAATTTCTAATAAAGAACCCCATAAGGATGGGCAGAGAGTAATCAAGAATTTAGATTGCCAGTCTAGATTATCCTGTCTATGGAAGGCCTTATTTGTTTATAGGATTGAAACGGGTTAATTCAAAGTGAAAAAACGGTGGTGGTAAAAATATTTAAAGTAATTTTCAGAGATTAAGTAAAATCATTCAAATCAGAGAAATCAAAACACCAACACAAATTTTTTGCATCTGCTAAAATATTAGAGGCAATAGTTCAGAAATAAACATATGAACTAAAAGTCAAAGCTCAATGATTACAAACCCTGTACACACAAAAATCGCACTTCTTAACTTGGGACTGCAAACACTAACAGCTTCTTTATCAGTTATATTTGCATGCAGAAAACAGCAAAGAATAGGCAAATTTCACAGTAAAACTATGACAAGATACATGCTAGTGGTGTATAAACCTCCCAGATATCTAAGCTAAAGTGTTAGCGTTAGCAAAAAATATATGAAGTACTTAATATCCATATTCAGCACTTAGTATGTTTTAAATTAGCATCTTTGGCTAGACTATCACGTACTACATTTGACCTTTTCTGTGTAAAAACATGAAGTAACTGCTTGTTCCTATGTGCTAGAGAAGACTTCCTGATGCATTAATGGAACATAAGCATATATAAAAGATGACATTTGGAAAGTCATGAAGGAATTCCTTATATACTTCAGCTGTTTACTTGCAACATTCATGATCTGAATTTTTATTCCTTCTGACAATAAAGAAATATCAAGAAAATGAAGGATTTCATCACACTGCTCTCACCCGTTGTTGCGTTTCCAAACAAAGAATCTGTGGGGACAAGCAGCAGCACTTGGCTAACAACTCACACTACTGAAACTGCAGCCTTCCTGGAGCTCCTTCATGGGAATGATGGATGGATGCTCCAAAAGCATCCAGAAAGTTCCACAGATCCCTAGTTCGTGAATGGGGGAACCTGGTTCAAAATGCTGTGCAGTAAAATTGGCAGTAAAGAACACTAGTTGCTAGGGAAAATAAGGGCCCAGTGCCAAATGGGACAGGGTCCTGATGATGATGGACATAAGGAAAGGGCCGAGGTACTGAACATCAATTCCACGGCTTTTGCTGTTTACCTTAGGCAAAATTCTATTTCCTTTATCTGCACACAATAAACCACTTTCACTTCCAAAGAAGCGGGATACCCATTTAACACAAAATGTTCTGTAAGGTATATAATTCTTCATGTTATTGTTCACGCTGGTCTGTCCGGCATTTTGTTCCATTTTATTTTGTGCTTTGCAACAGCAGTGCTAGAAAAAGTACACGTTTGCATTGCCCTATGCTACCGTAGCAGCTTCTACACAGCTCACTCTGCCAGTACACAGCACTGAACACATTTCATTTTATTCTCTTCCAAGCCATTTTTTCTTTTCTAAGAACTTCCATTGTAGACACTACTACATTTTAAGCCTGTTTTAAATGCTTAACTTTATCAAACTATTAGCATTAGCAAACTATTGTTTTCAAATGTCTTCTACGTATTACTGAAGGCCATGAATTTGCCATGTCACAGCTGTATTCTTCTCCTCTATATTTACTTGTTGTACTGCATGATTAAGTAAAACATTATGTAAAATGCCTGTTATGTGCTACTAGAAAAGTCTAATCTACTTGACAAGGACACTTTGTGCTTTACGATGTAATCTCCAGTGGTTAGCCAAGGGGAAAGGCATCAAAAAAAATGAAACCAGGAAAAAGTCCTGAAGATTCAAACATCACACATGCCATGACATACTCTGAAGAATGGAACATTTTAGCCAGAACTTACACTTTCTTCAGGTAATACATGGAAACTCAGCTTGTTTCAGGACAGACCTCTTGGATGGAAGAATTTACAGGCTAAGGAAGATGCTCATCACTCCTTCTGTTACCTCTGTGCTTAGAAGCTGCAGACCAAGGCTCTACTGCGCTCCTGGTTGCTCAAGCAGCAATACAGCTCAGGACTTAGGTGAGAAATTCCAACAGGGCCCTTTATGTCATATGTCTTCTCTGAAAAAGCTCTATTTGAGTATTACTTGTGGCACTCTACAGCCTGAGCTTTAACTGAAGGCTATTCCAGAACCATTCTACTCCGGATGGTTAAACACATTTCCCGGTATGTACCCTAAATGCATTCATGCCCACTTTATACATAGATTTGTCCTTTTGCCAACACTGTGGTTTATGTTAAGGAATTCTTCTTCCTTCAGTGTTTGTCCTTTGCTGTACTTACAGGAGCCACAACTCCTCTAAAGTTTAATTTCAAAGGTGAGATAGATCACTTTCCTAGTCCTTATCTGCACCTGTTCCAATCACGATTTATCATTCCTGAATAGGTCTTTGCAGTGCTTTGTAAAAGGGCACTGTTTTATTCCTAGTTATTTCAGAAATACTTAAACTGCTACAGCGCAGTATCAAATGGGCCTTTAACAGAATTTAAATCCGTTTTTTGGCTATCAATTTTTCATCTGCTGGTCAACTAGCTAGCACTCCTCAGGCTCTCTCCTGCATTCTTCTACTGAAAAATGCGCATATATAATAAATGCATAAATATATAAGGGCATGCAAACAGCAGCTAACCCTACTAAAGCTAAAATCTTGAATTCTTTTGGAGTTCCCAGAGTATCCTTCAATGCTAGACAGCCACCAAAAAGCAGCTGAAGGACAGATTTCTTGCCACAGCATGTGAACATGCTTGTTAGCTGAAGCGTTTAAGATACAGGAATGCTTTGTGAGACTTTTTGGTGATTTTTTCCTCCAAACATACATTTTATCCTAATATTTGGGAGCTTCTTTTCTACATTTGAATTAAAAAAGCAAATTATTCACCAGTCTATTCCCAAAGCGTAGCTCTATCTGTGGTCAGAAAGACTTCCAAAGCCAAAGCACTTTATTTACTAATAGGAAGTAAAAATGCCTTCAGTCACTCAGTTTTATCCCTCCTTCCATTAAAATCACTTCTTGGTAGTAGCAGATTTTGGAGAAAAAAACAAACACCACTAACAAAAAAAGACATCATGCAAGTGTAGATCAAGGCTTATAGAATGTATTTCTGATTTGTGGCTTGCAGAGAAGCAGCATCCCTGTGAAAATAAATCTGGCTTAATCCTCTTGGCATAAAAAGCTTCAAGTTCTTTTTGAGCACTTAAAAAAATGCAGTTTCTCCTTAATAAGCATTAGCAGTGCAAACAGCACTACAGGATAAACCTTTCAACCAATCTGCCTTGAACAGTCATTGCACATCTATTAGATGAATGAAAAGGGAATAAATATTTGCGACTGATAAATGTTAACTTTCTCAGTGGAAACACCCTGTTGCCTGGAAAGCAGTGCTGCTCCCTCCGCAAAGATCCTGGGAGAAGCCTGTGGAAGCAGCTGCCCCAGCAGCAGGACTCTGGGGAAGAGAGGGAAAATTATCAACTTTTTCCATAGCTGGCAGCCGCAGGGGACATAAGTTGCAGAATAACTTACTTCTAGACTATGAAAGCATCACTTGGTGAGATACGTAAACAAATAACGACACGGGATGATATTTTTAGCCAGAACAAAAAGAAGTTTAGGACTCTTAACCAAACCAGACCAAAAACCCCTGGCAGCCAAGGGGTCTATTTGGCACTGGTATTATAGACACCTCTGACCACGGCACATATCTTCAATCCTCAAATGATACCAAAAATAAAACAGTACACAGTGAATTAGTGATGACAACAGTTTTTACTCTTTAGGTTCTGCACAGTATTCTCCATCTGAGTCCTAGCACAGGGAATTCTAAATGATGGCACAGGCACCTCTACTAGTATATTCAGTCCTTGACAGCCACATACCATCCAACACAGAGTGTAATTTTAGACAGCGGTTTCCGTTGCATTCCACTGAACAACAACAGCAAAAAAGGCTCAGAAAACCCTACTTTAAAATAGAATTCTGAAAATAGGCATGAAGGGTCACCGTACCTTAGCTGACTATAGACAGATGAACTAACAAAAAGCATCCCAAATTATTTTTTATTCTACCATACAGCATCATACTATATTTAATTATAAAAGGACATGTGATCCTTCCCTTTAGAGACATTACCAAGATAAATCACTATAAACTAACCCTGAAGAAGAAAGGTATATTCACCCAACCCTAAATGCAAACAAGAAACTTTCAAAGAAAAGGAGACCTTAATGTTTCTAAGCCTTCCTGAAATTAAAAGGTTTAGAAAAAATAACATTCCCTTCTCTTCAAAAATTCTTAAGTAGAAAGCACCAGCAGCAACTTCACACCCTAGTTACTTTCCTTTGTCCACGATGTGCACGCTCAGCTAAAATTTTTCTAAAACACTAGTATTTTGTGGCGTACTTTAGAGGGTAGGCTCACACCATGTTTCCTGGCATAGATGCCAAGTCTGCTAAACAAAACAAACAAGAAAGGACATATGCACCAGAACTGTAGTCGTAAGTATAGCTCTAAAGTTCTATGTATGTAAGATGACTGTAACCATGTCAGGCAGGCAGACTAAGAGCTTGGAAAATGATTTTCTTCATAGTTTTTAAAAAATAGGCAAATATAACTTTACCTGTTAAAAATGTTAGGGATAAATTTGCAGACATAAAATTGCTCTTAAAATTACTTCTTTAAAAAAAAATCGAATTTGAAGAATAATCTTGCCAACTTAGTACTTACGTACTTCATGAATCTTAGGTTGTAGCCATATTTGTGTTTGTTAACAGAGTACCTATCTAATAGTTTTTCTAACCAATTCAAACTTTGGGCATACATACCCACTAGTAATTACTGCCATAAGTTAATCAAGCATTATGTGGAACCATAATGTCATCTGCATCCTGCTATGGATCATTCCAACTTCTCATCTCTGCTTTGCAATTTTGTTCTCTCAACTTTCAGAAAAGTAACTCGAAAATTAAAAAACTCAAACCAAAAAGGCCGTAAAAGACAGCAGTCCATTACAAAACATTACGTCTGTTGAAGAACTTTCAGTTATCTCAGATTCTAGCCATTTACCTAGAATTAAACAGGTAATCCAGACTGAAAAGCATAGTGCTTTATGAATTGTTTCAACTGTTCTGCGAGTATAAAAATCAGAATCAGAACTACCCCTTCAGCCTATGCAGGAGCTAATCTTTTTCACATAAGGTTACTCCCTGCGAAATTTCTAACGATTTCTCCAATATAGAGATACTATAAAATTTTTCAATTTCCATATTTGTGTGCACTTAAAAATTTGATTAAATATGTAGCTGCATGTAAATTATGCACAACTATTCACATTTTGTTGTGTGAAGTATGTAAGTCATACTCTTCTTCTGCCCTCCAACTGCATTATTGCATATAAATGCAACTGAAGTGCTTTGTGCAATGCAAAACAATAGTTTCCTTGTACATACAATTTTGCCCACTTCAGGTCTTCAACTATGCAACTAATTTGCTGATTTCCAAAATAACTCAGCATTCACTTCAAAGTTAATTTAACTTCCTGACTCCTCACTATATTTAATGAAGATGAAAGCAAAAGCACTTTTACTAGAGCATAAACTATAGTTTTAAACTATAGTTGGTAACTTGCTTTTGTTTATAGTCTTAGAATGTGTCAAAACAGTATCCAAGTGTTTTATTCAATATTATCAAAAAGGGGAGAATGTATTTATTACTGTTCAAACAACAATTCTGGGCAAAGGGGTGCATTTTTAGAAGAGTTACATAACCTTGAAGAGTTACATAACCTGTGCACATATAGAGAAGTATCACTGCCAGGTAGGGACAGACAAAGAGGAAGGAGGGTAAAAAAGTAATTTCTAAAAGTGACAAAAGTTCTTAGAGATTGTGGTTTTTGTCCAAATCCTTATGCCTGTTTATTTTTATCTTTATTTCTGTACATATTCTTTCTTTTTTCTTCTTCTTGCTGAATATTACTTAGCTGAACTCCTTTTTTAGCTCAGCCTTTCTCCTCTGTGCTGCAGTTTTGTTTTGACAGCTTGGATCTCCTTCTTGCAGGCATCCACAAGGCTCCCGTTGCTGGGCGCAGAGACGCATTTCCTCACTCAGAGCGCCCGGGAACGCAGCAGAGGCAGCTTAGAGCTCTGCCATCTCTTGGCACTGCTTCTGCAGCCAGCACAAGGACTAACACAAAGAGTCGAAAGGAAAATTGGATAGTTATTGTTAAGATACCCGTTGCTTTTCCTACTGGCATCCCAGCACAACTTTTCTGTATAAATACACATAATCCTCAACCTTCTAAACCACTGACATTTATTTTCTTTCCTGTCTTGTAGCCGTTTAAACTAGTCTGACAACTTGCAGATGGAGAAACACTGTGCACAATGTGAACTGTTTCAAGTTTTATTTATTAAATACTTTTCTTATTTAAATGATCTTCTGTATTGTACAGAATACTCTCTAGGAAGGATTTATGAGTTTTTTTGTTGTTGTTAGTGGAAATAAAAGAATGAGTCACTACTAAACTCCTTGCAAAGAAACGGAGGGGAAAAAAGGAAACCTGCATTTACTTCATCTGGTAGATTTCTAGAAAACTTCTGATATTTCAAATATACTTTTTAAACTGTCATTATTCCCTTATCAATACATAACCAAGTAGATGGAGCCACCTGCTATTTTTAGAGAAACACCTGCTAACACACACAAATGCTGTTTTTCAACTTTCCCATCAAGCCCTTGAGACCAAGGAATTGTCTGAACTAGGTAGAGTTAGCTCTAATTAGCTGCAAGCATGAAAACATCTTTAACTCTTCTGCTTCAAAACTACATATACTCATTATGAAAGAACAAGTGCACCTAGAGTTACACTCAAGTGCATGCACAGCTACACAGCTAGACCACTCAATGAAGTAATCATAATTTCATCATGTGCACAGTTTCATGCCAACCTCCAACAACAACTGTGATGAGATAGATGCAACCTGAAACTGCCAACCATTCCAGGAGACAACAAGCTGTAACATGATGTTCAACGTTACCTCATTCCTCCTCCTTTCGCCTGTTTCCTAAGGGAAGAGGAGGAGTAAGCACGGATGAAATCGGTGAGGAAAGTTTTCTATTTGATATTCATCAGCAAAAGGCAAAACAAGCACATACCTGTATTTAGCATAGGTATTAAGTGGCAAAAAAGTTATTACTGTCTAACAGTCCAGATAATAGGACACTATCCAAAGCGAAAGCAGCTAAGGTGAGAGGATTTGATTATTCAATGCAGTTCATTTATTGTGGAGAATCACCAGCCTGGACCACCAGAGACAACCCAGCCTTACCAACGCCAATCTCCTCACGTTACGGCGAGGAACAGAGGAAAAGGAGAGCAGTGGAAGTTTTGTACTTTCATTGCACAAGCCCACACCTACTAAGTGTCTAAGTGAAACACTTGCACTCCAGATGAAGCTTCACCATTGGAGAGAAATAATCATCTCCTTGGAGCCCACGCTCTCCCCAGAGCAAACCAGGCTGCTGCCAGCCTTCCTTACCACAAGGACGCTCACGGGCTCATGTTCACCAAGGACCCTCACGTCCTTTTCTCCACCAAGCTCCTCTGCAGCCAGTTGGCTCCCTGTCTGTGCTGGTGCCTGGGGTTGTTCCTCCTCAGGGGCAGGAGGACTCTGCATCGCCCCTTGCTGCTCCTCCGGAGGTTCCTCGCTGCCTACGTCAGCCTGCTGAAGTCCCTGTGAGTGACAGCACAATCACGTGGCGCACGACCACTTCTCCTGATTTTGTAAAGACCATCAATATTCGTCATGACCATCTGCAGCAAAACTTAGCAAGGAAATCTATCCAACTAGGAACTGCAGTGAAGAAACACGAATAAAATACTAAGCAAGAATACAACTAATTTCTGTTAATACTGCACGTTGGCAAACAGTGTAGAATGTGGCTGTCCTGAACATGTGTTATAATTCCCCAGAAAGCCTTGAGTAAATGTTTTACATTCCTTAGAAGTACCTACAATTAACTGACCCAGAAGTGGGTGATAAATTCAAGTAAACTTCAGCTATGCCTTAGGGGAAGAAGAAAAAAAAAAGGTTTCACTCACAAAAGAGCGCTGAATACATATTTTGTATAAAAGCATACAGGTGCTCTGTGCTAACCACACAAGTCCAGACATTTGCTACAAACCACAGAGGTCCAACCGTGCAAGGTGATGCTGCCTTCAAATTCATTTCAGTGCGAATGAAGACAGAGCAAGTCCTCACAAGGTTCGGTTCCAAACAACCAGGCTGCGTGCAGAGCTAGCCCACAAATTCCGGGCCTCTGCCCTGCCACAACATCACAGGCTATAAAATAAGCGCCAACCGTGCCCTTGCCAGACCATTTTCAAGGACTGGGTATTGCAACTGTCTTGTAAGTTTGTCTTAAACTTTGATGCTTCCATTCCTAATTTGAGGACTCCTCCTTGCACAACTTCTGTCAGTAAAAAACCTTTCTCCGTCTGTTAGAGATGCATTCATGAGATGCCCACCTCTACTGGTAGCATTATTTCTGCATTTTCATCCAGTGAAATGCCAAATTGATGGTCTCTATTCCTTTACAGTCTTTTTTTTTTTTTTGCTATAAAAACTGTGTGCTATAATAATGAAATCTGTTTCTGTCACCAAATAAATGAATAATCACGGTAAGAGCCCCTTCCCACAATTAAAACTAACTAGGCTGACAATTTTCAGCTTTAGTATCTAAGCATCCTCTTAAGAAATACAGTGTTTAGGTCAGTACTGTTTTGTAACCTGGAATTTTGCAACCGTCTAAAACTTAATTTTTAAGTTAAATTCTGAATGAACAAAATGATACAGAGTAGTCTCTATAAGCTGCATAAGGAGCATTAGGGTATAAGGAGTCTAGGTACGTGGCTCTTCTTCCAAGCTTCTGCAATGACACTACCTTTAAGCAGCCCACAAATATCTACGCCTTTAGCTTTTCAAAGGATAAACTAAAGAGGTATTTCCCCCACTTCTCACATCTTTTCCTAAAATTAAAGCTTGAAGTACTTAAATACCTTCAAACAAAAAATGTTTAAACAGAGAAATCTTGAGGACAGCACGATTTGCAGAAATAGTTAAAACTGGTATAGTAAAAAGAAAATGAGCATTCGGGTTGTACTGTGGTTAGAGGTTTTATAAAATCAGTATTTGTAATGCAACAGATGTTAGCATCTTCTGTGTCATATTTCTAAAGAGATGCATTTGCTTCTCTAAATTAGAAGTGAAAATTTTCTATGCATTTAAGAAAACTTCCATAAATATCCAGGGTCTCTCTGCAGCAGTTGCATATGCATTAAAAGCCACTCTCAAACTGATGCTGCCCACACAGTACGATTACTCATTTAATCCAGAAAAGGTACTTTGAAAGAGAGGTCAACAAGTACCTTTGTATCACTAGTTAGAAGTTAGAGCTGGCCCAAGTCAGAATAATCACACTTGTTGTCATAGCCTGAGAGCTTTAACTTCCATTTCCTTACAGACAGTCAAAGAAAACTGACTGTGACCACGTGTGCTGGGTAGCTAAGGGAATGAGATTTCAAACCCAGGATTATTTTTTCCAAAAGGTTCTAAGTTTCTACGAAGAACCCTTCAGAACAGCAACAGTTCTGGGATCTCAAAATGTTAACTCAGAATTGGCCCGTTTTCATGCGTTCAGCTTGGGAATTCCCAGTGCCCAGATCTCCCCACTCCAGTGACAGCTTCATGGCCCGAGACCTCAAACTTGGGCCCTGCTGCCTGGCCTGGTTGGTCCTAGGGATCCCAAGGGATAGCGGAGGCTATGGGAGCGCTCCGAGACCATACCAATGTATTTCCCATCTACAACCCTCCCCAATTCCCGAGCTTTGGAATTTATGTCGGGATGTATCAGCCCCCTCAGGCAATCTGGCATTTAAACCACACAGGAATATCCTCTGCTCAGCCCAGGCTGCTCCACGATCAACCCAGAGTCATTTGATTCAGCTCCTGGTGTTCACCTGTACATTGAAATCTCAATTACCTCTTGATTTTTCTTTTTTTCTTTTTCTTTTTCCTTATTTATATATTTCCTTTATCTTAAAACAAGCTTTACGGTACATTTCTTCCCCAACATGCAAACATCAATCTACAGTAATTTCTTTGTGCTCCAAATACTGGAGACAGAAAATACATACTATGAATTACATGTGCTTAAAGCTTTCGTTTGTTTTTGCCATGGTAATTATTTTTCCAACTATATACAGTAAGACTGAATTAAGACCAAATGATAAAAGTTCCATATGCAAGGTAGCCTCCTCTCTGCACAGTATGAAATTCAATCACCTGTAGCTTAAAAATAATAGGTTGCTTTTCATAATTTCCATACACTTAAACTTGCACAGTGAAATAACTAGTAAATTAAATTGTCATCAAGGGAATTCTCTAAATATTCAGACTAGGGATTTACTACAATTTCTCATCTGTGCTTCTAATTACCTGCTGAAATCTCACCAGATGAGCACTTTCAAGTTGTTTATTTTTCTCCCGTCCCTGTTTTCCCTAACCTTAAAAAAAAGAAGAAACGGGAAAAAACAGGCACAATCCTTCTCTCGCTTCTGTTTTTTTTTCTGATACTATTTCAGGCTTGATACGACTGCTGTGGGAAAGTGAGTAGTTGAGAGAATCCCCTCACACACCCAAATGTGAACTTCTGATACTAAACAACAAAAAATGTACAAACTGATATGAAATCCCTTTAGTATGGCAACATTTGATCTGTCTCAGAGATTTCCATAATTTGCTGTGGCTGCTAAGCAACAAATTAAATATCATTTGGTATATTTGAATGCATTATTCCTCCTACTGCTCTTCTGACTGAAAAAAAATAGTTATAAAAAGGTTGCTATCACAAAGCAGCAATGCCAAGGAGAGGCCCCATGCTTGAGCACATCTCCTAAGTGTCAGCACACACACGCATTTCTGCTTGCCCTGCAGTAAAAATGAGGAAATAGAGATCCGAATGTCTTATTTGCAGAGTCACCACTGTTTGGATTGCGATGATTCCTGCAGGGATTACAATTGTGTCTAAACTCACTAGCTCACAGCAAAATAACAGGTAAAACAAACAGACAGGTATAAATAACCTCACCCAGGCTCTTGAAAATCCACTACAGCCCCAGGAATCTATCATCCCGGTCAAAGGCTATGTAGGTGGAAAAGGGCAGGGAAATCACAGGCTTCTGCCTTGCACCCTGCACCCACTACAAAGGGAGAAGGACAGTTCTTCCAGCTCTAAAGGAGATGATCCCAATCTGCGCTACTCCAGCTTAACACACAAAATGAAGTGCTCCCAAGGCCGGGAAATAACCTCCCAGCTGGAACACCCGGCTTCAGTTCACATCATCCCTAGAGCAACTCTGTTAGATCTGAGTTTAAAGAGAGTAATTGCCTCTGGAGCCTGGGCAGGAGCTTGCACTGCTTCTGCCTCTGCTCCTTACCTCCGCACTGCCTGAATTTGGGTGTTTTAAGAGTTAATCTTGCAGCCTTAACTAGCAAAACACTATCAGAAACATAAGAATTAGGTAGCACAGGAACATCACAGTTCTGCACATTTCAATACCTTTTTTCCCCACACAGAAATAGTCTGTTGCATTCTTGATCTGTCTCATTAGCTTTCCGTGCATTCGCTGTTCAAATTATTTGCTATTAATCATCCTATTAATAGACAATCATTAGCCCATGTAACAACTCTGTGAAAAATACTCCTTTATTTGTCCATATCATTACGACAGATGCTTTTAAATTTCAGCTGCAGTACATAGACATAAAAATAAATAGATTAGGCTATTCAGAAAAATCTTCAACAGTGTTTTTCTTTAAAATTTTAAGGAACAGAGTAACAAACAAAGATTAACTCTTTCACACACAAATATACCAGACCTCATCACTTCACCACTCAAGCGAGTCTTGCTGTTCAAATCATGTCTTCAAAAGAAAGACTTAAATATAAAAGTGGTAATAAAGGTTTGCATTTGACCTCCCTGTTTATGTAAAGAAAATCCCAATATTAACTATACTAATCAAAACAAAGTATGTCCATCTTATTTGAAGTATATGATAATAAAGTGCGTTTTACTGTAGACTGAATGTAGTTCCGCCTTTTTTTTTTTCTGGCTTTCTTTAATATTTTTAGAGGAAAAGTAAGTTAATATAGCACCTAAAAAGGCAGAAAATTACTGTATATTCTTACATTAAATCATAACTTCAAAATTCTAACAGCTTCCTTTTGGTAGTATCTTATTACCAAAGAAAAAGTTTACACCAAAGAAGGGGAAAGGGGCTTTGCAGGTTTGACTGATTTTCCTTCCCAGAAGCAATGTCCTTTACTGCACAGCTTGTACACATCACTAATTATTAGAAAAGCTTCTAAGAATTATTTTGGAAAAGCAGAGGAGTTTTACATGAACAGTGCTACAAGAGCTGGTAATTTAAGTTGATAGTTTGCTGACTAGAGAACTGCTCTAATTCAAATTTAATTTAACATTTCCCTGTTATTTATAGACAGATTACATTTATTTATAGACAGATTATTACAATAATTTCCATTATTACCTTTAAAGAAAACAGCCCATCATTTCTTAATTAGAGGGAATTAATTTTTAAGTGAAATCTCAGAATGTAAAGTTAATTACAGATAGTCTTAACTATAAATTAATACAATTCACACATGAACTAAGAATCTCTCTTCCAAGTCCACCTGGACTAAAGTTCAGACCTGAAGTTTTAGGATCTTCTCCTGAAATAACTCAGTTAATTGAAGTTAAATCAGTAGAAAATTAGGCTGTCCCCCTATTTTGCAGGTGACAGCATAAATTCCAAAACAGCAAAGGAAGTATTTCAGACACTGAATACGGAATGCAGTTACCAGCAGCGCTGGTAAAAACTCAGAAAACTATAAACCCTTTTCGTGGCAGACAAAAGAGGAAACGTAGAATTGATCCGTTTCAAACACTTTTTTTGGAAAAGTTTTAAACTATACACATTCCACATAGCTGTTTTCTCACTTCTCCTTCAAAGAAACAAAGTTCAAATCTCTGTCTTTGCACAATGTACCTTGTAGTATAGACGATATTATAAAATCAATTTCTTCTAATTTAAGCAGTTCAACAGATCTGGCAAACCAAAAAAGGACCTCCCTATAGGTACAATAAGGCTATTGAATGCGTGAAGCCAAAAATATCTGACATGCAGCAAACCGAGCACATGCTATAGAAGACAGGGACGTTCTGATCATGGTTATGACACATTTTGAAAAGCAAATCTGTTTAAAAAAAGAAAAACAATCTCTTGAAAGTGTGTAAGGTCCTTCTGATGAGCCTAATTATACCTCATCCACATTTTATGGAAAAACTATGGACTGAACAGAATCAAGCTTAATTATTTTCATTTAACAAGCCTACCAAAAAGCAGGCTTTTTTACTGCATACAAGACACCTTCCTAACCCAATTTCTATATTGTCAAACCACGGGGAGGGAAACTACATCTTCATACGTAGAATGCTGAAGATATAACTTGAATTTGTCCTTCATGTTTTCCAGTCTGTTATATCAAAAGCCTAAGTTTCTCTGCTGGAATGCTCCAAATAAAAATCTCTAGGCCAGTGCTATCCCACCTCCTTCAGATTGCTCTGGGTAAGATGATGGTGGAAGAAAAACAAGGACTGTTTTTGCAAAGTGCTTAGAGTCCTACACTGCCCAGCAATCAATCCCTGGTAAAGAGCACTATTATTTCTACACACCTAGTATGCAGAAACTATTTCCCCCTTCAGTCCTTTGTGAAGGGCAGACATGTTTGAAGGAG
>NW_010581302.1:53595-67259 GCF_000705375.1 Tinamus guttatus
AATATTTTATGGGAATGATTTCCATCCAGTTATCCAATTTTATTATGGATAATTCTGATGATTAAAGCAGTATTCTCTTGCAGTTTATTTGTTTCAAAAAGTGGCAATACCTAAGGAAAAAATCACTATGACCTCCTTCCTTTGATGTATTTTGTGTTTGATTTAATATTTCGTGTTTTTTTTCCTATTTTCTAAGCTAGAAATCTAAAAACACCCTTCTGAGAAGACTCATCTTTCAGGATGCTCAGAGGTGTTTCTCACTTCGATGCATTTTTGTTTCCTAGGTCATCTTCTTCAGATTACCACGGACAGTTGGCACGGTTGCACCAAACTTCCAGGTTCAATCCTTTGGTTTTAAAGGGTAAAGATGTATGTGTGTGTGTGTGTGTGTGTGTGTGTATAAAAAGAAAACAAAATACACATATATAATAAAAATAGTGTGGACGTTTAGCAACTTGAAGGGCGAGTCATGGGGAATTTTGCGAAGTTCGGAAAAAAGTCCAAAGAGCTGGATTAGCCCCACACAGGGTGGCAGATAAGTCCTGCTGAGAGGGACTTGAGGGCTAGAGTGGGCACCAAGACAGCCCAAGTCAGCAGTGCTTTCCCATGGCAAATAAGGCAAGGAGACGACACGGCTGCATTAGGACAGAGAAGAACAGAGGAAGAAAAGCTACTGTCTCCCAAGTAGGCAATAACCAGAATATTATCTCCAGGCTTTTGGCTCTCATTTCAAGAAGGATGTTAAGAAACTAGAGAGGGTCAGGGACAGGAGGCTGGACCATGTACCCCACAGAGCTCCCTTCTAGCCAGCAGCTCTATGACTTAATGAAAAGACTTCAAAACATTAAGGGATTAAAAGGAATTAAAACAAGAGGAAGATGGAGGAAGGCATAGAAAAAAAAACTGATATTCCTCTGGTAATTATTTAAGAATTTAGGACCATTTCCCCCCAAAAAAGGTAGTATTCTACTTTTTTTCCTATCTGAAGTCTTCAACCATTCATCTTCCACAGCCCACTAATGTTTATGCAAAACCCCGATGCTTTTGATATCAACAGTCACAACTTTCATCATGTCAGAAATACAGCAAAATATTTGAAAAGAATTCTTAGCAAAGTTTTGCATGAAATGCTAATGAATACTTGGGCAATAATTTAAGAACCCCTTTTTAAGCAAGGCAGAGAGAATTCCTGTAGCTTTTTTCCCCCGCCATCCCACCTCAGCCATGCAGGTACAACTGTTTGAGAAACATCAGAAAATTAGTCCAGGTTAAAACAAAAACAACAAAACCTTGTATGAGCACCCTAATCCAGGTTATTATAAAACCACAAAACTGCAGGGTGACATGAAGAGAAGTTCAGTAGGGGTTGCTTAATGAAATCGCTACCATAAGAAATTCTTAACAACATGCAGCCGTACACGTGCATTTCTGAAATTGGCTGAGCCTGGAGAAAATTTTAGATCCATTTAAGATCCATTTCTTTTAAAAATACAAAAACAGGAGAAACACAAAGACAGGATTCCTGTCGCCACTTCAGTGTCAACAATGCAGGAATTTTATACAGATGACGGTAGCCTAAGAACTCCAGGTAGCACATTAGTATTTTTGTTATCAGCTTGCTGCTTCTTCCACATTCTATCTTCAGTGACATTTGCTCCCAATTATATTTAAAAATGGGATTTTGCTTCCTGTAAGGTTTTTTTTTCCCTTCCTCTTACTGCTTTCCTCCATATCTTCTCAAAAGTACATGCCAGAGATTTCTTCCAAAGCTCCTTCACATTTTCCTTGTAAACAGCTTCTCTTTACACAAGATTTATCCTCCTCTCTCCTTTTTGATCTCCCAGATTCCCTTCCTTCTCCTGCTACACGTTCCAGCCACCGTCCCACACACTTCATCCCTTCTCTGTGCACAGCAGCCTAGCAGTATACAACACATTATTAAAGAAGTCCTGGAGAATATTAAAATCATCATCGAAGGGGTCAAGGCCTTAAACGAGTAACTTAAGAGAAAAATGGGCAATTTTAAAAGATAATTTTCCTAAAGGAAATGATCTTGCCACAAATCTGCTAAACCTATAGTCTGTAACTGGGAGAGAAAAAAAAAAAAAAAAAGGAAAGAAAGAGGATGAGACACTCTGATTTTCTTCAAGATTTCCTAATAACTACAGCCAAGGGAAAGACAACACTGGCAAGGAAGCAGACATTACGCTGCATTTTACTGACAGAATTACGTATTCCTGGTAAAAAGCACAAGTATGCTGAAAGCAAGACAACACTGCATTCAAACATCTCGACTGACACACAAGGGTAGAAGGTGATGAGTGAAGAGCTTACTTTGTGCACCATCTTGGCAGATTTCAAGTGTGTATTTTATTTTGAAAATCTGGCTCATTCCAAAAGCAGTAATATTTTAAAATTTGTTTCCCAAGATGCTCACATAAATTACAAGTTGTAGGGATAATTCAGCAATACGCAGGAGAGAGAGAAAAAAAAAAAAAAAACTATTACTGCAGACAAAAACCACCCTCAAGGCTTCCTTTAATCCAGTAGCAGAGCTTTTAGGACTCACTTGGGAAACCGAGAAACTTCTTGCAGAACATCACCGCCTCACATGTTCTGCAACTGTTCACTCTTCTCACTACTAATTTCCCCCACGCCTCCACACCATATTTTTTACCTGACAAATCTTATTGCTTGTTATCTATTTCCTCTCATTTTAAGGCAATAATAGAATTATGTGAAACTTTTATTTTCTTTAATTCAGTAATACGGTTGCTTGGGCTCCTAACAGAGCAGGGAAGCTTTAAAAATTCTGGTTGGCTTTTATTATTGTAACTACAGAAGCTAAAAGCAGTTAAATGGCATCTATTTTTTTTTCTGTGAACAGTTACACAGAAATCCATTAGAATTTAATCATACACATCATCCATCCTCAGAGGTGACTGGATTTCTCTATGCATGTTTCTTTATTCTATAAAAATATTCACTCAGGATTACGGCTTTATCCTGCTTTAGCTGCCTAGAATTCTAACAGAAGCACAAGCAACTGTTAATAGCAACTGCAAAGTGCTGTTTAGAAAGGTATTTTCTGAAATTGTAGGCAGGTATTCACAAATGTATTGAATTAGGTGAAAAATTCTTCTAAGAAAGCTTTTCATGGTGCAATGTAAATAAAAACAAAGAATATATAAAGAGGTGCTAACAAGTTAAATACAAGAAATTTAATTCAGTAATATTTTAAATACCTTACAAAAGGAAGTCAAGACTTCTAAATTTCACCTAGTTCTTATTCTAGTTATTAAGAAAACTGTTTATTGCCTATGCAGTCTATAATTTAATGGTCAAAATATCATTTTTCCATCGTCTTGGCCTTGCTATGTACTTCCAACCTTCAGCTTAAAATTTAACTGCTATTAAAAGCACTCTTTTTCATTATATCATTATAATGATCTGTAAATTACAGAAACAAATACAGTAGCCCACATCTTACTAGCAATCCTCACTTATATGTATTTGAAAAAGTGATAAGCCTCACATTGCTTTATTTAACCAAAATAGAGATGGAAAGAGAATTATGTATTACAATTTACAACAATTGATATTTTTCTTCTTTTCAAGAAAAAATGTTTAATTTCCTACTCATTATTTCAGCTATTAAAATGCTTAAGTCATCTTCCATATACTCACATTAAAGTGTACTGCCAATGTAAATAAGCAAACCCTGATATCTGCTGCAAATTTGCAACTGGCATAAATTTCACTTGCTTAGCCTTGTGTTTGGTAGCTGCACACTAGAATGTGATCATTCTGTTTATCAACAATCAGACATAGTTCAACTGAGGTTAACTTTGAATTAATTTATCAAGCAACAAAAAAGGCAAAAAACTGTGAACAGTAACTGACTCCACAACTTCAGCTATTGCCTCTTGCTCAAATTACACTCTTCCTCAACAAATAAGATAAAACAACTTAATAGAAAAGGGTACTTTTCTAGAGAGAGCTATGAGCAGAGAAAAAAAAATCAGGAAACAAATAAAATGCTTATCTGTAGTTTCTATATGGCAAATCTCTCCATTTGTTCTACAAAAGAGGAAAGGACAGTGTATTACAGCAGCAGCAACTGCAAAGAAAAGCTTCTCTTATTGCAATGCTTATACTTCATAAATAAAATAAAAACAGAAATCAATGTTTTGTGAACGCTGAAATATGCTGTAAACTTGCTTCCTGACCTGGTCTGTTCACTTTGTGCACTGTTACTATGCACTTCTAATGCTAGCTGTTGTCTTTCTTCTATAGCAGCCTTCAAAAAAAAAATCCCACTAAGAAAATTAGACCCTGGAGAACACAAAGTAGAATTTCAGGAGCTGTTTAATGGCCTGACGAACACAACTACAAGCCCAAGCAGTAACGTGGATTGCAGAGGTCAGCAAAGGATGAACTGAAGTGTTGGCTTCCATTAGCTTCTAAGCCCTGAGGCTCAAAATGTTACACAGAGGGTTACCTACAAATTCCACCTCATCTGTTACCGATATCCAGGCCACACTGGAGAAATTTGAATGACCAGGGATGGCAAATCTCTGAGATGCAGGGGAGGGAAATATTAGGTGATATTCTGTAAGGAGAGCTGAACCCTGTGCTTTAGAGAAGCTCCTTTTCCACCGTGGGCAAGCGTGACCCTGCTGCATCTCTGTCTCCACTGTGTATGTACACACCAAGAGGGGCGAGCAGGCAGGGATGGACAAACCAAACCCGTGTGTCTCAAACTGCAGCAAATTGACTGCTCGGAGCTCCGAGGAGAAGGCTTGCAAATGGCTGCTTTAAGAAATTGCTTCTGTTTGCGCTATTACTGGCTACTTCAAGAAAGCAAAGGTTTATAGCAGAACACCAGATTTGGAGAGAAGCAATCAAGGAGACCGGGCACTAAAATGGAAAGGCAACACTGAGAACACTGGTTGTTCTGCTCTGCGTTTGCAGGAGTAAAACCCCTTCATGAAATCATCCCCCACTGCAGTAAAAAAAAGTAGAGAGCAAACCAGCATTTACGGAGGAGGTGCCACATTTAACACACTGAAAGTGGTGCGACATGTCCAGAAAGGAGCTTTCTGAGGCTACAGCGTGGGCGAGAAATAGAAGTTTGTAGCCACAGAGGAAATACAATTCCACAGCGCAACAAGCCTTGTTTCTCCACCAGAGCCATGCCGGTTGCTGTTCAATTTCATTATTACTGTCTGCAAACAGCACTCAAGATTACCAATATACTGCAAAGCAAACCACATTTATCCAAGGTGCAACCAACAACTTCACTTCGCTCAAGAGTGAAATATTGGGAGAAAGGGAAACGCCAGTATTTATTTCAAGCTGTAGCAGAGGGATTGAAACATATCATGTACTGAACAGAACAACAACATTATTTTTCTTTATACTCATTTGATAAATTAATAAGTTAAATAGAGCTATTTTACTTAAGTGATAAATTCTGGACGAAGTGACCTTTAGGTTTTCACACTCAGTGAGGCAAACTTCCTATTTACTCTCAGCTACTTAAGTGAATTTGCCGAGTATTGCTGGCTCTACATTCAGTACATGAATTCCAGCAATGCTAACCAAACCTACCAAGAATCACCACTACTGTACATGGGAAAGCTTAGCCCTTACTCCATATATTCAGAAGACATACGCCAGAGCCAAAATAGTGCACCTAAAACATACAAGTTGTAGAGTTTGCCCAGGGTAAGCCACATGAATACATACCAAACACCTGATATTATCTCTGCATTGCCACACTAGAGAGATGCAGGGCCAGATTATTTCCCTTCTCACTACAACATCCCTAAATCATGCAACACAGCTATCCAAGCTGTGTAGCAAGAACGGGATCTAAGTTCCAAAGAATATGCATCTATATCACAGAAATGTTGTTACTAACACATATTCATAGACCAACATAGTGCCAAATGGTGGGTGTAGCCAAAGTAGTTATACCTCTTTGGATGAAACTTAAGATTCATCACTTGAGATGCTGGAATATTAGTTTTTGTATGCTTGGGAAAGCCTGAAAGGGGCATTCTTTTGCCCAGCAAAAACACAGCAAGCATGAGTCCCACATCATGATCCAATTCCAATTTCATTAACAAAAGACAACTTGTCACACACCTGACATACAGAAACGGAAAAAGGAATAGTAGGAAACCTATTAAAGGAACAAAGGAAACTTTCCTTTAATGATAATAACGACTCAAGGGGAAAAGTGATGGATATTAGGTATGCTGTTCCTATAGGTAAAGGGGCTCACCACAGTCAAGGATGGACCAGAACTTGAATGTTCAGAAACCCCCTGTGGTAGCCAATGCCCCACATGCAGTAAGAGACCTAGGGGAAAGATGTTACGTCTCTGAAGATACTCTGAGGCAGAAAATGACTCCCTTCGATTGCTTCTGTATAGGAATGGTTTTGCTATTCACTGAATTCTCTAGAACAAAATAACATAAATTGTATGAGGAAAGGCTGGGGAGGGCTGGGATTGCTCAGGTTGCAGAGGAGAGGGCACCGGTGTCAGGGGGAGCTCACCAGAATTACAAATATCTGATCAGAGAGTGTCCAGAAGATTAGGCCAGATTCTCCTCAGCAGTGCTCAGTGACAGGACAAGAAGCACTGGGCACAAATGGAAATACAGGAAATTCCACTTGCTCACAAGAAGAGACTTCTCCACCGTAAGGGTGGCTGAACAGTGAAACAGGTCACCCACAGAGGTGGTGGAGTCTCCTTCCTTGGAGATTCTCAAAACCTGCCATGGTCCCAGGCAACCTGCTCTAGATGACCCTGCTTGAGAGTTGAACTGGATCTCCAGAGGTCACTTTCAGCTCCAACCGTTCTGTGATTCAAAATATCCAAGCAGCTTATAAAAACAAACGTGATAGATCTTAACACTCATTCCCACCTACTTGAACTGCAATAGAAAGTTTGGGTTATAGGTCATCAGGTAAGGTGTGAGGAGCCATAAGACTTCCTGTTTTCCTTCAAGGCAATTCCACCAGCACCAAGTATTTTATGATCACTGATGGTGCTGAAATAATTTATATAGTTAAGTCTCACTCTGAACTTTCCTGCACATCAGATAGATCACTACACAGAACAACCGCAAACCAAGCCCCAAGTTCGAAGGAAAATTCATCATCATGGACTTTTTTTTTTTTTGGTAAGTAGGCTCAGGTCTGGAATATAATGAATGCTACAATTCTGCCTCAAGTAGAAAAAAAAAAAACATGAACAAATGCTCCCTTTCCAAGATAAAAACATAAAAGTCTCTCTGAAAGAGAATCCTTTTCACAGTTAGAAGGAGAACAAAGGGGGGCAAAAAAGCAGTGTTAGACAGACTAGCCACATATAATAAGCCCCAATATCTGACTTTAGTTTTTGTTAAAGTCATAACTAGTGGAAAAGATGCTTTTGGACCAAATTGAACAGAATTTCTTCCTATATCATGAAACTTACTGAGGTAATAAAAGTTAATTCTCAGCTTAATTCTGAAAGTTAATTCTCAGCTTATTCTGATAGACCGCTCAGGCTAGCTAGAACCACAGACTGTATTTAACTGTCTCAACTGAGGACGTGGACAGTCCTGTTTAACATCCACGCTTAAAATTCCAGAGACCAAGAAATGGTCTGGAATTTTCAAGACTGGAATAATGTCCATTCATTCAGTAGACAAAACCATTCCTTAGCTGCAGTCCAATCCATACAAGACTGAATACCGGGTATTTCACAGGAGCAAATTCAGACGAAGCTGCAACAACAAAAACATCCATTACCATGTATGGAGCAGCCTAGACCACCTATTACTTCTCCCGAATTCTCTGAGATTTTGTCCTCCTGCAATGAAGATCACAGAACCACAGAACATTCAAGATTGGCAGGGACCTCTGGAAATCTTCTAATCCCATCCACTTGCTCAAAGGAAGAACAGCTAGAGCTGGCTGCTTAGGGTATTAAGATGCAAGGCATCACTATGTTATATCCTTTTGACCCACATCATCGTCCTGAATGTGCCTGAAAGTAAAAGATCCTGGGCTATCAAAACACAAACAGTATCCTGTTCTAGAAATATAACTGGCAAACTTGATTTTGGCGAGTCCTTAGTCATTCCTTAGAGGTGGCGGTCAGGTGCTGCTGGGCAACCTACTGTAATACAGCACAGGCATGAGCATTGCCAGGAAAAGCAAGCACCTCAGCGTCTGTTTTTCTTCCAATTTTGGATAACCAGCCCCTGTATTATGCTGCGCTGACACTGAATGAAAAGTTTAATACAAAAATCACGCTCTTCACCGCAAAGGATCCTTTGCTGTTCCCCTTTGTTAGTCTACAAAGCCCGCTGGGTTGGCCTAAGGAGGTTTCTCCTAAAACGCTGATGTTCACTTCTGTGTCCACAGTGGCCACCCCCTATGCTTCAAAGCCATTACAACAGACAACACATGATAACTTGAGTCTCTCTTCTACCAATTTTGGCTGCCTGATTTTGTATAGAACAATCAGCTCGCATAAACATTCAGACAATGACTCCAAAGACCATAAAATAAATTAATTGCTACAGAAATGGAAGACTAACAACATCTCAATCCAATGCAAATTTATTTCTTTGAACAGTCATTTATTCAGAAAGAGCAAAGTTCAAACCATTGGCTAGAAAGAAAAAAAAAGAGTGAAGACTAAGCTAGGTCTTGTGTATTCAAGGAAAATATTCTAACACTAGATAACAGACAACATACAGAGATAAAAACAGATATTTTGGAGTGCAAAGAGACAAAAAGAATTTCTTTTCATTTTCACCTTTTCTTGCAAAAAGGCATGGCTTCAATAAATTGACATTTTCTGAATGTAACATCTCTTTTGAATTTGTTATACTAGTGCATAAATTCCTATCTATTTTATAGCTTCAAACCTTGCATTTTGTAGATCTGCTGTTCTTCCTTTCCTTAGGTAAATAATTCCAATCTTTGGAAACTCTTGAAAATCTTATCATATCCTTTGGCTCAAATTCTCTACAATACTGTGATTTTTTGACCAATAGCCAACTTGAATACTAGATGAGAATTAAGAAACTTGTAGAGAACAGCACGGCATTCTCTATACCAAGCTGTAATCAAAGGGGATTTTTTAAAAAAAGGAATTGAGTAACTAGACCACTTATCTATCTGGAATGATGCCCATGATCTCATTATATTGCTACTGCTTAGTTAGAATCTTAAGACACACAAATGACATCTTATTTTTTGCCTCCATAACAGTTTTGCATATGTCAACATTCAGCTTTTCCTGTCACCCTTTTATTGTTCCACTGGCTCACTTGGATTTCTCTTATAACCTTCCCAGCACTTCTGAATTTAATTAAACAATTTTGATTTCTCAGTAAGTGCTGCTGCTTTAAAAATCACTTTCTACAGATGATTAATGTAAAATATTACAAAGCTTCCGATTTAAAATAAAACTTTAAGCCTACTAAAACTTAACATGTATTTCTGTTATTTTCTCACAAGGATTTAGTTATCTGTGCCAATATTTTACCTTTCAACCCCTGGGTTTATTTAATTGCCCACCCTATGGCTTATTTAATTGCTATCTCTGAGAAATCTTAACACCTTTAAAAATTTCATGTTTAAATAGTTAGAACTGCATCTGTTTTGCTATTATTAAGAACAAAAACACTAGTAGATTAATAAGGATAATTTTCCTTGCCAAACCAGTAAACTAGTACTACTAGTTAGTACTACTATTGGTACTAACCAGTACCACTAACTAGTACCACTAATGGTACTAGTAAGTATCATTATTCTCCACTGTCACTGTGCATTTCTGCCTACAAGCAGCTGCAAGGGGCAAGTATTATGTGCGTAGGTTTATTTTTTTTTAAGAGCACTCAGGCTCACTTGGACAAACAGAACATAGAAGATCACTTGTAGAATATTTGTCAAAAATTCCCCTTCAAAAACTTTAAGTATCTACCAACCAATTTCTACCAAATTTGTCTCAAGTACAAAGTTCTCCAAATCTGCAAAAACAAGAGGCCAGATAGAGAAAAGAGATTCTATTAACACTACCGGTAAATAAATGCAGCTTAGCATACAGCAGGAAAGGAAAAAAATGGTAAAAGAAACAATACAAATGTCCTATCTATATAAAATTTTAAAAGATGTTAATACCTTTGATTAGCTGACAAAAGAAAATAAATCCTGGATTGAGAATTGATTCTTCTTTGCTAATAAGTTTTAAGTATCAGTTTGGATCCTTAGTTCTGTATGGATTCTCTGATGTCTGAAGATTAAATTCATGTTGCAACCATAGTATCTAATTAACACTCAGTCAAGAGCAAGGCATAAACACAAGCTATGCATTATTTCTGCTATTTATTAAGCAATTTGTTAAAAATATATTTCCTATTCTCTACTGCTTTGTTATATTAAATGAGCTTATACACACATTGAAGTAGCAAAAGCTAGAATTTCATTCAGTTCTCCCCCAAAATAAGCTTCTATACCAATAAATCCATTTTTATAAATGTATATACCTTTAATTATATTTTCTGTATTTTATCTGATTTAAAAATCATTCAGGGCATTAAGAAACACGATATTAAAGAATTTCTAATTACACTAGTTTATTTTCCTGGAAGTCTAGAATTAATGTTGTGCTGCTTCTCTGATACGTTCTTTATTCAATAATTAGATTATTCAGAATTTAGAAATTTAAGTCTTGATCTCATGAGAGGCAGCTTATAGCAACTGCATGAGCACTTGAGCAGTTGGAGTGAGTTGCACAGAGCGCTTCCCACCTCCAGGGACAAGGAGACGCATAATTTTTCTTTGTCTCTTTGCAAAGTCATTTGAAATCAGAATGATGGTCTAAAGAGCTGCTTTCCAGTATTATTCCATATCTGTTTTCTTTTGAAACCAGGTCCTGTAAACATGAAATTTATAGGCTGTAATCTGTGTTAGGCGACATCAAGATCTGCCCCCATACTTAAGAGTCAGATACTCCTATTGCAATCTGGCGCCTTGGTATCTTTGAGAATCTGGGCCACGGTCCCAAAAAAAAACCCAAAGCTTGAAAAGTAGCATCATCCTCACAGCAGTCACAGTCTGGGAGGTGGTGGAAAAGGCAGAGCATGAGTTATAAAAATGTGTTTTGCTCTCCTGACAGAGTATATTAGGATGCATCAGACATATACAGGTATAAGGTACAAAGTCCAATCTAAATGTCATAACAATAACCTGGTAAGACTTCTATCACAACACCTGTTCTCATCAGCCAAAAAGTGTAGGAATAAAGCAAAACAAAACAAAACCTACTCATTTTCTTCCTAACTTGGGGCTTTCCACAGACAACAGAGCCTCATATTTTTGTTCAATCCTCAGCTTCGTACGTATCTGAGAATTTTTTTCCTCAAACTGTAGATCTGCAGATCAGGGTATGTGAGAAGTTAGTGCATATGCAAGTGGGCTGACAGCAGTTTAAAAATGCTATAAAAATTACAGAAAAAAAAAGAAAGAAAACCAATGGGATTGTAAGCAGCATCTTCTGCAGGGAAGCTACAGAAGAACTACTAAAGGAAAAGGATAGAACATATTAAAAACACGGGAAAACATTAGAGGGAAGAATATACTGAAATTAAAGAAAAGATACTAAATCTTAACTCATTATTATGTATTACTTTTATCTCAGCTTTTAAAGAAAATTGGGCTTGTGCAGGATGTAGGTTGGGGGGGTGGCAAGGGGAATGCTTTCCCACATAGCCTTGAACCTGTTGGCCGATTTCAATTGAATTTGACAGAAGGATGGAGGTCTCAAAGATAATTGCCAAATAAAACATTAAGTTCATGAAATCGAGCTGCTATGAGTGTCCTGGCAGAGGGAGAGGCTGCAGCACATATTAAGATGTTAGATGATCCACAGAAGGAGGAGACTATAAGTGTTCCAAGCAGGAAAAAAAAACCCAATTAGCATTTGCAATCATTCATGAGATTAAAAAAAAATGAAGCAGCAGGCAAGGCTTCGGGCTTCCACTGCTCAAGGAACTACTCTTAAAATAGTTCTTATTCTTTCACCTGGGGGGAAAAGGAAGAAATAGTGGTACTTGATACAGTATTCACCACCAGGAGCAGTAACAAACAAGTGCAAAATGGCTCTTTTTTATATGCAAAAAGACTGTATAAAGGAGGACACTTTTATCTCCCTTTGGAGAAGTAAGAGTCCAAGTGACTGCAAGGAGAAACAGCACTAGAAAAGCTAAATGGAAAGAAAAGCCAGGAATCTCAAGTCTTTTTCCACCCACTACTTCAGGCTTTTTCATTCAGAACAGGTCTCATCTTTGCCCAAAACCATATGTTTTGTAGGCCCCAATTAAAACAGAACAACATACTTGCTGCATAAAAGAATCAATGGTCAGACTACTTAAAAAGAAGAATTAATCTTTTAATTCGCTTGATATCAAGCGACTCTTCCTAAATTCACAAATACTCAGTTATTAGTTGCTGTGCGTTAAAATATTACACACAAATGGCAAGCAACCATTTTTCCCCCCTCAATAAAACCTAGATTTTAGACAATCCACGCAACAGTACCTGTCTATACTTCTTCCTAATTAAAGCACAGTGAAGCCAGTATCTCATATTAAGAAATCACATTTGAATGCTTGGTAAAAAATAGACTGATCTACAGTTTAAGCACATAGAAATTTTATTCAGTGAAATACTGGCCGAGTTCTTCCACGCTTACTTATATACTACCCTGATGGCAAGAGAAAGACACCTAATTCAAATCAGCAGGTGATTCCTACAGGCTGCCCAATGACCACATCTAAACCCTCAGATGATCAGATGTTACTTACAAGCAATCCTGGCTATCTGGACACAGCACAGTTTAAGAAAAGTAGCAAGTCTGTCAATTAAACCCAGAGATTCAAAGATTACAAAGCAGAATCAAAACAAAACATTGTCGATCGGTTGCACAGATCGCGAAATATTTCACGTTTCAGGAAATGCCCCTTGCAACTTCACACAACACCCCGAAGCTGCACGCCAAGGAGATACAGAGCACAGTCCTAGGGAATCGGTTAACAACTACTTGCATCAAACTGACCGATCACAGTGAAAGATCCATTTTCCATCTTAATAAGCTGCAATTCACATGACATGTCACATAGCTTACCTTATTTACACGTTCATCACCATGTATTTTAGACAAAAGAGCATATTACCATCCAAAATACTCGCCAAACACGGTAGAGGTGCCAACGAAAGGTCTTAATGCTGGAAATGTGGGACTCTACCTAAAACCCTTGCAAAGTCATTTCCATAACCCTGACTCTAGTATGCAAAGGTATAGCTGTGTTTAATAAAAAGAAAAAAAAAAAGTCCAGGTGCAAGACTTTGCTTCACCCCCAAGGAGGCAACGAAGCTTTGTTTCACCCTAGGCTTTATTCTTTAAAAAAAGAAAATAAGAAATGTTGGTCATTCAATTCAAGTCCTTCCACCTCCAGCTCCGCCTCGGAGGTGCGAGCACAGGAAAGGATCATAAATTGATATCGAAGCACTTCGCTGGTGGCTGCTCGCTCCAGTTGGGTGTAATAATTTGAAAATCAAAAACAAGAGGAAACCACGCGGCACGGGAGGCG
>NW_010581302.1:69168-84482 GCF_000705375.1 Tinamus guttatus
GCGCGGCGCCTCCCCCCGCCTCTCGCTTCCCTGTCTTGAGGCTCCGTCTTGCAGTGCTCTTCACCCCGGCCGTTCGGGGGACCGGAACCGGCTCCGCAGGCCTTGGTGTTGCCAAATCCTGGTCAAGAGCAGCGGGCAAAGGTGCTTCTGCATTGGCTCCGGTGTTGCCTGCGAAAATTTCTGGGTGACCTGCGTAGCACAGACTGTATGGCCTCATTTTTGTGCCTCTGAGAAGTAAAGAGAGTTTTGTTTTTGTTTTAGTACAGACAACTTGTTTCCAGTCAGAAGCGTGTTACTTTGAAGCCGTGCATATCGGTGCAATGCCATGCTGCTCTTTGCAGTCGGGAAATGTTTCTTGCTTTGTGTCCAATAAGTGGATACAGTTCCTTCTTTTGTTGTTAATATATATGTTATCTGATTGTATTTGCCTGTGCATGCTGCTGTACTACTTATGTGTGTGTTTTATTACCACTTGAAGTCTAGAAGTGTGTAGCTTCCTGACTGACAGCCTCTGGCAGACTGTATTGTATAAACTTTGAAAGGATCCTTAACTAAGGTCTGTAATGATTTCTAAATGTGGGTGATAAGTGATGTCTGTGCCCTTAGCCCTTCTAAGGCCGTGGCACTAGGTTTCCTCTTTCCCATTTCTTATAAATGTTTATGCAGTTACTTGGTGATTGTCATCAGGAAACTGATACGGACGAAAACAAAAATCTCTTCAGTTACTCTCCTTTGGATCACATTCTCAAGCTGGTCCATGATGTATCTCTGATAAATGTGTACGTCACGTTCAAAGTTTGTTCTCTGAACTGTGCCCTGAATGGGAGTGTCCACCAACACCTCTAGGACGGTGTCTGTGGCAGGTGTGCTGCTAGCTGGAATGTTTTATTATAATCCTGCCTTTCATTTTCACTTGGAATCACGGGTGAGATGCAAATTACTAAAGAGATCAATGACTTTTTGCTAAGACATTGAATGCGCAGAGTACTGGAGCTTCTTCTGGCAACACAATCAAATTTGAGGAGAAACATCATTTCTCAGTGGAGCAAAGCTGATGGGCAACATGATCTCAATACCTTCCACATCTAAAAGTGTGAGTGGCCCACCAAAAATACACGGAAACTTGCTGCTCATGCCCTTAGGAATTTTCCTAGTTCTTCAGAATTAGAATTTAGCCCTAACTGAACAAACATGTAAGAAATGATGCTTAAGGGTACATCACAGGAATTCTGTCAGTGCTGCGTTGGAAAAACAAGCTGAGTGAGGAGGAAAACAGAGTTACAGTTCATTAGTATCACTTTCCACTTGTGCAACTGTCTTTTTGACATGAATAAGGATGGAGTACACCTAAATGCATGAACATACATTACAGAAGGGGCCAGGAGTGGAAGCAAGAGAGGAGCAGATGCCATCCTATAAGAGAAAGGATGGAGAGAAGAGAGCAGGTAGAGAGGTTAGTCATACAGCACAAGTAGCAGCCACATACTTGTTTGTGGCTTTTTGGCTGTTGAGATTGTAACTCTTCGGTAGTTTGTACTCTGCTTTATAATTTTAGTCGTTTTGCCTGTTTCTGGTTAGTTAACAGTTTCAGCTTGCTTACTTGCACAGACTTGAAGCCTGAGTATACTTCAGGAGGAACAGGTAAGAGGAATAAGTTCCTAACACTTATTAGCAAGGCTTAGTTACTACCACACTCAGCCACAGCATTTGTTTTTTGGTGTTAAATGTACTCATCGTATAGAGCCCTCAGATGCTATTCCAAGATGTAGTTTGTTACTTTGCAAAAATCAGGTGAATCTTGCCTCTAAAAACATTGTAAATATAACTGAAAACTCCACTAATGAGTTGTCACTCTTTTTTAAAAGTTTGAGAGGACAGCTTTTGTTACAGCCTTTTTGTTGCACAAGTCTGCCTGTTAGAATTTACCTACTGCTGATCTTGAGGTTAAGTTTACTCATCGAAAATACGATAGAGTAATAGCTATTGGTTATTTGCATCCAGTAATACATGTCTTTTAACTAACTTTGAATAGAAATCCTAAATTAAATCAAAGCGTAGATTTCTACTGCTATCACTCAACTCCTGTAAAGTGCTGAAAAAGTGTCAGCATCTTAAAGAAGACAGCAGAGGAAGAAAGTGTGTGGTTCTGGTCACCTTGCCTTAAAGGGGATGTATTATGACTGCAGAAGAATCAGAGAAGGACAGCAGGGTTGATCAGAGGTACCACGTCTGCTTGAGGAATTGCTGAGCAGGTCCAAATGGAAGAGAGGTCACTGACACGGAGAGTATGATGGAGAGTCGCAAAATCACCAAGTGGCAGAGAGAGAGAGGTTTGAATACTCCCTGCCTCTTCTAGCCCAGGAAATATGGGCTACGTCTTTAGGAGCTGGGTTCAAGACAAAAGGATGAGGTTTTCGATGAAACAGGCAGTAAGGCTATTCCCGTGCTCCAGGAGAGCTGTATAGGCAAGAAGTTTACATTGCTGTAAGAGTTTGGACAAATATTTGGAAAAGATCAATTGGAGGGAAAGGATGTCAATAAATAACACATTTCTTCAGGCTCAGGTAGTCCTCTGAACTGAAAATAGTTGGAGGTTGGGAAGCTGCAAAGAGAGAAGTATCTTCTATGCTTATCTTGTTGTTACTTTGCCTTAGACATTGGAGAATCTGTTAGGGCTGATGTTTTCTTTTCTCTGGAGAGTGAATAGGTATCTGCCTAGTTAATCAAGTTATGCTCATCAGGGCTGAATTAGGTGATCCTGTTTTTCTTCATAGGTCCTATTTTTTTGGACCTTTGATTCTTCTTGATCCTTCTCTTCTGCACGCTTTCCAGTGGCTTATATCTTACCTGGTATGTGATGTCCATATGGTCATTATATTTCAGCTGAACTCTTAGCAACGCCGAGGAAGGCACAGAGAAGATAGGTACAGCTGAAGTTTGCAGGGTAGTTTATTAGATTTTTGAAGTATACTAAATTCAGTAAAGCATTACTTTCTGAAAGCTTTCTTATTGTTGTGTAGGGTTTATATCTTCAAGTGTCCCCTCTAATAATAGTGCAACATGTCAAAAAACATGTATTTGTACTGTGAGTTACAGCAAACCCAGGCTGCCTGTGTCATTTCTACAGTATGGTCTTAATGGTGTATGTTTTTAATGCTTGTTAGTGCTAGTCTTATAATGGTGTTCAAACCAACCTTTATCATGGGAGTTGCACTGTATTCAGCTTGTTAGTAGACGGCAGAGTGAAAAGATGATGTTGATGCGTTTCGGCAGCATATCCAACCGGTCACCATTCGATGCCAAACATGGGCTCGTGAGTGAGGCTGCAGGTCTTGGGCAGCCTAATGCTGATCAACCCAACATGTGCTTTGATTTCAGGGCTCGGTGGTTTTCACACAGAAAGATCGTGCCTGGGGTGCTCAAGGAGGAAGCAGATTGTGTGACTTGCAAGTGACTCAGCGCTGCTCCGCTGGCGCTGGGGTGGGAGCAGAGCTGCTGTAATCACCCTGCAGAGGATCCGTTTTCATGGCACAGTCTGTTTCCTCGCTCAGTTACTGAATGGCAGATAATAGGACTTAACAGAAGAGAAAAGGGAGAACTGCAAAATTCTTGGCATTTTTGCAAAAATACATATCTGTCCTTTTCAAAGGGAAAAAAACCCTATGTCTTAATTTCAAGTAATCTGATAGCTGTTTAAATTTCACTGACAATCGATCAGATACACCTTGCCATATCGTCATTAACGCTATTTTTTTACTTTTCAAAATTACGAGGCTGGCTTATAAGATATGAAGCCTGGCCTGAAGAGCAGGTTGTGTGATACAACTTGAAAAAAAAATGTCTGTGGAAAATATCCCTAGATCACAGAGCTGTGAAAGAAAATACAAAACTGGGAAACAGTTTGGTCATGGCTCGTATTCTAGTTGGGGCAGAGAGAGGGTCTGTTTGTGTTGCTGAATGGCTGGCTCAGGGCTGCTGTGCTGCTCTTCCCAAGCGAGTCCACGGCGTAGGAAAGCTGGGGCTGTGGCGGCACCGTTAGCTGTTGTCATCCCAGCCTAGTGACTCAGAAAGGTCGTGCGACGAGAGAAATGAGGTCAGCCTCGGAGCTGGCAGCACCAAAGGCTCAAGCGAGAGCGGTACGATGTTCGGACCTGCGTGTTGAAATAATCGTTATATGGTGAGGATAAAGCTTTCTAGTGGAACTTACAGTTCTGCTAAGACAGTATGCTAAAAATAATTGATAGGATTGCTGATGTTTTCTACAGGAGGAAGAAAATTTTTTTTTTGAAGCAGTTTCAACTGAACATAATTGAGTAATAAGCCAGATATCTTTATTCTATAAAGAGGTACTTTTTTTTTTCTTCTTTTTTTTTTTTTCCTTCCTGTGTTCCAGAAAATCAGGTTTTAGAGCCCTTCAAGTCTTGCATACCTACACAAATTTGTTTCTAATCAACCTGCTGTTGAATTAGTAAAAAGAATCTCCTGGGCTTGGCATGCCAGAGAATAGTCAACAATGTTAAATAAGTATACAACATGCCATTTTGCTCTTTCAAGGTGCTACAATACAAAATGGAATTCAGTTTGAGGTAATTTTTTTAAAGATGTGTCTACTTCTTCTGCTGTAACACTTCCTTCTGTGAGCTGCAGTTGCATTTGGAAGTTTCCCACTGTCTGTAAGCATTAAAATCTCTGATGCTAGATAACATTTTCAGTATAATTATTTGGAATTGCATCAATACATAGGCACGCTATAAATCACATTTGAAAAGGCATTCGTTCTGGAATAAAAGCATAAAAGCATAGGAAGCAACACCAGTGTAATTCAGGAAAATAGCATTTGCCTTTGTGTAGCTGAGCCCTTAAGTTAAAGATGTAGTTTCAGCTTAGGATCAATGTACGTGAGCTCTTTGAAACCAGATTGTTCTGAGCGCTGCTGTTGAATCAGCCGCTTCTTTCTCATCTTGTCTGTCGTCATCTTCAGCTGTGTGTGACTCTCTGAGGTTTTCTCACTGTGTCATTTTAGGAGTTATTATTCTGCTTAGTCCCTCTTTCTTGTTCCTTCAACTATCAAGTTATTTTTTTTGGCATGACAGACTTGAAAATGAGTTTAAAAAATGAAATTAAATTATATTTATACCTTTTGGTAAAGACTTGGAGATAAGGATATTTAGGACTCTGTGATCCTCAGTGTGTTATACATACACTTGCTTTTTAAAAAAATCTACTATTTTTTTTTCCAAATATCCTCCAAATCAGTTATTCTAGACTTCTGCCTCCTGCTTTCTGTAGGAATCTGGCTTTCATACCTGGATATTAAATTAGTGACCATTTTAATTGATTCTTATTTAAAAGATAGGTTTTCAAGTATCCTTAAATAGAAGCTTGCCTGTAATCTTGTTGTGATTTTTCAAATGTGTGCATGAAATCTTTATTTAAAAAAATACATATGTACAATACTCCATAGGCATATTAAAACTAGTTTTCCAGTGAATGTCTGATATTGTTTTTGTAACTATTTTTTTTTGCCAAGTTACTATTGTCTTTTTCAGTCCTAAAAATAACAATTTAAAGGAAAAAAAGGACACTGATCTGAAGTGGTGTTAGTGTTATATTTAAAAGGATATGTAAAATTATTTTGTTAACATACCTGTTTTATTTTTAGGAAGATGTTGAGACAGGAGTCCACCTTGATCCTGCTATCAAGGAAGTTCAGTACAATCCCACTTATGATACCATGTTTGCTCCTGAGGTAAGATACTGGACCAGATATGTATTTGGCCTAAAGGGAAGAGATTCCATTAATCTAATGTGAAATTCAAATAAGTTGCATCTTTTTTTTTTGAAAACTTGCTTTATTTATGATTGCAGTTTGGATAAACTGAGAAAAGATAACCTGGAGGTGTGCTGGCAGTACTCGTACGTGCTTGGATTTTAATATTCTGTGTAATTTGGTTCTGAGAAAAGCATCTTGACTTGTTTATCAAAATTAGAGCTAAAATAACTAACAGTCAAGCTTGGAAGGTAGCATAAAAGTATGCAGTAAAACAAATTACCTGCATGAAAATGGCTTGTTACTATTTTCACATTTTTTCCTATGTACTCAGTGTGCTATTTAGATCAAAATGAATGCTTGTAAGATGACTGTAGATACATGGTTTATAGAGTGAGAATTTAAAATTAAAGCCTAAGTACTATCAATAGAACTCTATTCACGTCAATCATATGTAAGAATTTTAGCAAACGATGTCGTTCTAAATGTACGTAGTGCAAGACCATTTACGCTGAAATTGGTCATCCTGGTGCAGTGTGAACCACTTTCTATTTTAATTTAAATGACAGGCTAGCTGGTAGGAATAAAAATAGCTGTTAAAGAATTTAACTTTTCTCAGTATTTGACTTATTTATCTTGTGTTAGATCAGGGGTTAGTGTTTGATAGACAGAGGCTGGTTAGTTCCATAAATGGTTCATGCTCTCTAGGGTGACCCTGTGTCAATATGAATTCTTACATTGATTGGTTCTTAAAGCAGGTTCTTAAACCACATAAACAGGCCTTTCCTAAGCAAACTTACTTTTTTGCAACTTTGGGCAGGTCATTTGAAACCCATAACATGTGTGAGCAAAATACTGGTTTCAGATTTAGGATAAGATGAGCAAACTTACCAGTAGTGTTACAAATGTTTCAATTAGGGATACCTAATGTGGGACAGTCAGGTGTCTGAATTTGAATGACAAGCAGAGTTACTGTGATTAAATTCATTTTTATAGTAATTTCAGCATACTGGCTTTATTTGCACTCACTGTTCAGGTACCCTCAGTCCTTTATCCATGGTAAGGTCAGGAAGAGTTTGGTCACTTGCCCTTTTGCAAGAAGAAAGGCAAGACAGGGTTTCATAACTGCTTTTTCTGCAGTAATGCAGCAAAGTCCCTAACAGCTTTTCCCTTTTCCCAACATTTGTTGGCTGTGTAATTTCCATATTGGCCACAAGATTTTTGTAGGACTTGATTTTTTCCTTCTCCCGCTTACAAGGCATAATACGCTATTGTCTTGTCTTTTGAATATGCTTGTATTGATCTGAACAGGGGTCTTTTGTGTCAAGCAGTTGCTGTTGATTTGTCCTCTCTACCAGTAATTTAGCCTAGAAAGTTCAAACATGAAACCAGCTGTTTGAGGCAATAACACACTTAAGAAATTTATTCAGTAGTTATAAAGAAAAAGAAAGTGAAGGTACTTTGTGTTATCATTTCTTAACACACGCCATTCTTTATCGCTCTCTCTCTTTAATAAAATAATGTGCACATGTATAGATATAAAATTAGTAAATCTGATATACTTTCTTTTAACATTATTTACGTAGTTTGGACCAGAAAACCCATTTAGGACTCAGCAAATGGCTGCGCCTAGAAATATGCTTTCCGGATATGCAGAACCAGCTCACATCAATGATTTCATGTTTGAGCAACAAAGAAGAACATTTGTAACCTACGGTAAGTTCTTAACAGTGAAATTTCCCTCCGTTTTTATTATGCTCAGGTTTGACAAAATAAGGTGTTCTTTAGGGAATAGTTAATGGGACTTCAAGCTCTCTAAGTGACTGTTCAGCAGTGTTGTTAAAATGGGGAAAAGCCTTTGAGAATCCGCACAGCTGTAGTTCATAGTATTTATTTCAGAAGTCTTATTTGGTAATTCTTTCTGAAACTTTAATCAAATATATGAGCTCTTACCAAACGATTTTTAATTAAGGCTTCTATTAGTTGCATCAGTGTAGGAGACAAAAAAAATCAAAATTTTAACTTTAATAAATAACTATGGGTCTATTATACAAATTGATTCTTAGGGTAACTCAGAAAGATGAAAGAAAGTGCCTTTCTGAGTGTCAGGTTCTTCACAGAAGTTGTCTCTTTAGATATGTGGTACTGAATGAATGAATTTAAATACGGAATGAATGGGAATCACAGGAAGTGGGAGTACCTCTGCTGAAAATACTGTATGTGCAAAGTCACTGAACAATGCAGCCTCAGGAGAAGCCTTGTGAGAAGTTTTAAGTGTTTGTTAGAGCTTTTTCTTTCTCTGGCAGTTTGTCTCCGTAGGGGTGGTTATTATGGTTGCTTCTTTTTTTTTTTTTTAATTCAAAATAATTACTTATAAATAGGTGCATTTGAAAAATGAAACATTTGAGTTTGGTGAACAAACAATATGGATTCTCAGAAAAATGGGTTTTCTTATAAGGAAAATGTGGAAAGACCCTGTTTCTAAGAATTTTTGAGGATGTGTTTGAAAGAATGAAATCACCATGTATTGACTGGTTAATAATAACTGGTAACTGGTTATTAACATAACTGGTTAATTTTTCTCATGAGTTTCACTGTAAGTCTTGTCCTCGTGCTCTCAACATCATTTTTGCATGCTCTCTTGCTCACTTACATTCTCATCATTTTGTTATCTTCAAATTCAGTCAGTTGTAAATTCTGATACTGCCTGTGCAAAATTAAATTACCTGTGCACAGTGGACTTTGAGCTTTCTTTTTTTTTTGTCCGTGTTTACGTTGAAAAGTACTCCCACTCCCTCACATTGCCATGCCTCAAAATCACCTCCCCATGGACTTGAATTGCACTGGGGCTGTACACATGCATGAATTCACTTGGTGTGTTCTGCAGTGGAAAAGGTTGGGGCATTAGTACCAACATCTTTATAACTGACATGTGGGAGGCAGCTATTACAATGAAACCTGGATGAAAAAATACCTAAAATCTGAAACCTTAACACCCTTTATTTCTCTTTAGGTTTGATTACAGGTTTTGTTGTAAATATTGCATTTTGGAAAGAGTTCAAGATGGAACTTCAAGATGGTTTTCTATTGCACAGTTTTAGCTAATAGGTGCTTCAGCTGCCAGGACATGGAATATCATTAGCAAAATGTAGATATTGAAAATGGATGTTTAGTTTTATAGCATAACTAACTTATTTCTCTGCAATTTTAATATTGGAACTTGACAGACAATGGAGATCTATGAGCATTTTCAGGATCTGAATAGACGGGTTTGCTTTGTTCAGTGAAACTGTATGTTGAACTGTATGTGGTACACGGTGGCTTTTGTTGTTGTTGTTTGTTTGTTTTGTTTTTCCGTGAGGGCATTAGATTTATATTGGAAAGATGAGTCTTCAGGCAAATAGTGTTTATTTTTGTTTGCAAAGTTTAGTTTGAGGGAAGGTAGAACTACTATCCAAAGCCTACTCAAAATTTCTGTTGCTGTGCCACATCGATGTGCCACAACTACCTTAAATAAGGTATGACAAGAGAGTATGAGAATGTGTTTTCAAGACTGAGAATACTGGTGACTGCTGTTATCGCATTCAGCTTTCTAAAAGTGTTAAGCAGATAATGACCTGGATACAGTGAGAGTGGAGCTATGACAAGGCAGTACTAGCCAGTTTGAACTGCAAAACCAAGCTCTGAGAAGCTGAAATTCATGCTAGATGATGCAGTAGATCAGCATGGTATCTTGGCTTGCTAGAAAGCCTGTTGTGAGCTGTTAAAAACAGTATTCATTTAAGTTGTCAAAAAGTTGTCTGTTAAAAAATTCAATATTCTGTTTTTCATTTTGGAAGGAGGTGATAAATATCTTCCTGGAAAAGACCAGTTACTATAAAAGTAGAGTTGTAATTGCTAGGCATAAATCTAACGCTTCCTTGCTTCCTTTTTTTTTTTTTTTTTTTTTTTTTTGTCCTTGCCAATGGTTAATCAACTTTTAGCATATTGGAAGAACAGAAAGTTAACCTCTTAATTGAAAACTACGGATCTTGAGACCTTTGGCAACACCTAGGCAGTTTAGCCGCATTATGCTGTGGTAGGAGACTCAAATAAATCTGCAACAGCTAATGTTTTGAGAACCGATAACTATAAATGAAGATGAAGTGTGATACAAGAGAGGAAGATTGGTAACAAAGGTTGTGTGTCCAAAATAGCTCAACCACTGCAGAGCCTCTGCACCTTCAAATGGAAATTTGTCTTGTTTCAAAAGAAAGAAAATAGAAAGTTTTACATATCATCTTAAAAATTAATACATTTTCAGCTAGAAATCTATATATTAGTCACAAACACAACCCACCAATTTTTGCGATGCAGAGTCTTTCATCTGTTTCTCTTGCAGTCTGTATTTTCTGTCAGAAGTCTCTCCAGGCGTGTGTGATGCTTGGGGAGCTCAGAACATCCATCCTGGAGCTGACTGAGGCCTAGGCGAGCGGGCAGCGGTGCCCAAGGAGAAACAGAAGAGCAGCACACACAGGGATATGTCAGAGTGGTTTTCCAGCAGCCAGCCTCTTGGCCAGAGGCAATGATTCTATATTTATTAACTTTCACTGAATCTGTTTTATCCTTGACAAATTTTCTAGTTGCTTGTTGAACCCCATATATTTTCTGCAGCTTGCCAGTACCTTGTGTGAAGTACCACCTCTGTTTTAAATTTACTGAACTTGCAGCCTCCTAGTTTCACTTTATATTCCCAAATCTATTGTGTTGGAAGAAACAGCAAGAAATCATTTCTTACTCACCATTTCTGTGCTATTTTTATTTTATAGATCTCAGCCATAGGTTCAGTTCTGTCATCTTTCTTTTCCATCTGTAAAGCTCTTGGTCAATTTTGTTGTTTCTCTGTTGAAACCTTTCCAGGCCTTTGGATGTGCTCATCTGTGCAAGTTCTACTCTCACGTCCTCGGGAGGAAGAGCACCCCTGGACAGTGTTTAGCACGAGTCTCTTTTGCAGCTTGATGAAGAGGGAGGTTAGGAATTAAGTTCCTAGGAATTCATAAGCCTAGATGCGTTTGTCTTTAGCACCTGGAATAACTTGGTATCAGCTAGCTGCTTCCCTTTTCCAGATCTTCTAGTCATGTTGCACAGCATGAGACTAACCATGGATCCACCAAAGAATTTCCTGCTCTATTGAAACCAAACATGGTTTCAATAAACCATGAGGCCCTCTGTGTTATGATGGGCTTGTTTTATGATCTTTTTATAAACTAACCACATGAGGCCCTCTGTGTTATGATGGGCATCTTAAGTTTTTTTGTTTGTTTGTTTTTTTGTTTGTTTGTTTGTTTTTTGTCTTGGAGGCACTCGACATTAAGTGGGTTTCCATCCTCTGTGTGATTCTTGCCTCACAAATATTCTGGATTTTTTTTGTCATTCTAAATTTTCTGTAGAGAAAGCTGTGTGGGCTGTTCTGCTGCAATATATACCTATCCAAGAGCCTACTTTTATTTTTTTTTTTCTGCAATGTTTTCTACTTCATCTGTGCAAATGCTGAGCTGGTTGACCTGCAGGTACCTTGATCTCCTCTGAAGCTTCTCTTAAAAATTGGCACTGCATTTGATACGTTCCATTTCTGTCCTACTGGGGTGATATTAGGCAAGAGTTTATGCACTGCAGTTCAGCTTCAGTTCTCTTGGGTGAATACCATCTGGTCCTGGTGATTTGTTGCCATTCATCTGTCTGTTTAGTGTCCTGACATGTCACTGTGAGACAGATATTTTGTCACGTTACCACTAAAGAAAGGTTCTAGCATGGGAGCCTTCCTGGGCTCCTTGGTAATGAACACATTAAAAAAATATACCATGTTGGTATTTCCTGATCACTCTTCTCATTCCTTGATGATCCTTATATCCTTTTTGCTGCTGAGGTTTCCGACAAAATGTTAATGTGTTAGTCTATGTTATGTGATTTGCTCTTTTTTTATTTATTTTTTGGACTGCTTTATTATAGATTCTACTTTCAGCCTGCCAGAGTTTGATTCTTTGTATTTTCAATACTTGGATGCAGCTTCAGCTCTGGGAAGAATACTTCCTTATTTCTAGTAGTGTCTCTTTACATGCTGTTCAGCTGTGCTCACTTCCTTCTGGGCACTTTAAAAGTCATCTTTTGATAGCTGGCAGGCAGTAATTCCTTTTCTCCAACATAGAATCTGTTTTTCAAATGTCCCTGCTTTCAGAAAAGGCTTTGCCCTTTGCTGCTTAATTTCTACTTTTTAAAAAACCTTCCTAATTTTATGTAGCCTTTCTGTTTTGATATTATGAGGATTGTAGTGAATGTTTTTGTCTGTCTTTGCTTCCTCAAAAATGTTACAGAATCGCAGAATGATTAAGGTTGGAAGGGACCTTTGGGGATCATCCAGTCCACCCCCCTGCGCAAGCAGTGTAAATCAGTCAACAAACATGTTGCTTCGTACTATCTTATAGTCATTGTTAATGTGTGACCTTAACAGAAGTGTCTTAAATCTGGCTTTCGTCAATGCTCAATTATTTCTTTTCTTGTGAATCTCTAACTAAAACATTACTACTATGCTCCTTTCCTTAGCACCTGTATAATCTCCTTTACCAGTCCATGGTTTTTGCTTTCCTTCTGGCTGAGCAGTAGTAACAGAAAACTCATACTTTGCTTAAATTTTGGATTTCAATCCAAAGGATTCTGTAATTCTTGTTAACACTATTAACCTGCTACTCTGATTTTTCTATAAGCTTTCTGTAGCATGGAGCATATTTTTTGCCATTGGTCTCACCATTTACTTCCATATGCTTTCTACTTGCTGACAGTCTGTCTTCTTTCCAATTATGTCAATATTATCTCATAAATATTATGGTTTTTTTTCATTTAAAGCTTGATATTCAAATGTCACTGCGTAGTATTTTTGACTTTTACCATTTTAATGTGCATGTTTGGGTTTTCTGTTTCTCTGACCTCACTTTAAAGGGGCTCTGCTTGTTGTTCTCACTGTTATCTGAGTTTTCAAATTTCTGTGCTATCTTTTGCTTGAGGACATGGCATTCTTAGGAGGGAGTATCATTGCAAATTGCTTATCTTTCTTTAAGTGTTGTCTTTCCCTGGCTGTTTGATTGAGGAGCACTCTTTGAGCCTCCTGTGCACCAGCAGCCTTTTTAGTCTACACTAAACCTACTCGTTTTGCAAAGATGCCCTTTATATTGGAAGCTCAGAGTTGACATGAGCACTGCAGAGGTTTGCAAGACTGTGGTTAAAGATCTGCAGCTCCTTTTTGCAGCAGACAGATTCTTGAGAACAAGCTACCCTTCCAGAATGTATTTTTTACAAATTCAAAAGTACCTTATCCTTAATTAAGTCACTGTGGCACTGTCTGAGATCAGCCAGACTTCAGCATCATTATCAGGAATATTTTGTTGTTGTTGTTGTATTATAGTCCTGGGAGCCTGGCCTAAAAGACCTGGAAACCTGTTTTTTTTTTTTTTTCTCTGCATTTATCCTTCCCTATGTGCACCATCAGCAGGAGCAGCCTCTTCCATTGCAAAAACCCTTCTGAGCTCTGCTCTGAACAAGAGCCGTACGCTCCTTGAAATAATGTGCACAGACTTCCAGTGCAAAGGGGGATTGGGGATTGTTTTTGACATGCTGCATGCAAACTGTTCATGAATATGTTAGAGAAATCGTTTCATATCTATTTCAGCCTTAATACTCAGGCTAGAAGTGGACTACTACGCTGCAGATGGTTCATTCATGCACCATTTAGTATTTTAAAACCTCTCCTTCAGAAGATATTAATGTCTTATTAAATAATAAACAGTTTTCCATCCACGAATCGCAGAGCTCCTTATGAATATTCAGAAACCTGGCTGTAACAAGATATGTTCATCTCTAAAACTGATATTTCAGAGCTTAACATGACACTGTTGAGTTAGAAATTACACTTCTGATTTTTTTTTTTTCCCCCCACCTACTCATGTTACATGTAACAGCTACAGTCACTATTGCTTCTCATGGTTGCAGACATTTCATTTTCAAATTGCTTTGATTCTCCTGAGAGGCCAGCTCAGTCAGCCTCAGTTAGTGCAGCTAAATTGTTACCCAGACCTTGAGCTACCTTGAGTCTCTTTACACTGCGTTGCATGGTTTGGTGTAAACCTGTTTTAATTAGCTGTCGTTCTGAAATGTGCATCAAAGTCCTGATTATTTAACAAACCCTTTTCAGATGCACTGACGCTATGCACGTAGGTGGAATTGTACCTTTCATTGCTAAACTGTAGCATGAAATCTCTGCCTGCTAAATCAAACTGAAGGAGACGTAGGAGTCAGGGCGCATTACGTGGCATCCCAGCTGAGCAGGATAAAAGCAAGCTGTCTTTTGCAGCTGCATTTAGGAGCCTCAGACAGAGAAGAAAAGATTGGCTTTCACATACCACTAGAAAGTAGAAATTGTTCCGAGCCTTCCTATGAGAACGATGCTGGACCAAATTCAACCCAGCTAGAAGAAGTCTCAGCTTCCACGGGAAGCTGTGCTTGGCCCAGGGGTCCTATTCATTGGAATACTGTTCCTCTTGTGCAGGAATCAAGCAAATAGAGTCCTAGAGACTGTGTCAATATAGTTAGAGGACAAATAAACCACTGTATTGATCTTGACATAAATCCAAAGTAATATCTCTGTCGTTAATGGAAACCTTGTAGTTTAGGGAAAAAAAAGAACTCACTGAAATTCTGGTTTAATAAAAGCGGGCAGTCAAATTAGTGAAAGTCTGATTGCAATGTCTGTCTGTTTGGTTATCCTTGAAAATAGATTTAATCTAGAATAAGTTTTGTTGTTTTTCTTTGGTTTATATATGCTTGGAATTTATATTTCTTAATAAGGTATTGTTATGTGTTCTATCCTTACATTCATGGCTGTATGTTTTACTGCAAATGAGTCTTATTTGGATTAATGGTCCAAGCAAAGATTTTGGCTCTCAATCAGAATTGCCGCAGATAGAGTGATCCTTCCTATGGGAATGTTAAACCTTGCTTTGTTTTTGCCATGAATTTTCTGGTAGTTTCAATATATATATTTTTTTTCCCAACATCTAACTATAAATAAAGCAGACTACCTACCAGGACTACCAGGCCTTTTCTGACAAATGGTTGGGAAAATGATGATCTCTGGCTGTTAGGATGTTGGTTCCCACCTTGTCTGCATCTAAGTGCTGTTATGGGGCAGTGGCATCTCGGGTGGGATGGGAAATCTCCCAAAGTTCATGATTCCCTCTGGGAATCAACTCAAATGCAGAAGCTGGATTGTAGGTGGTTGGGTTTGTTTGACTGTGTGTGTGATCACTTGGACTGGTGTCTGGCTCTCTTTGGATCTGTTTTGTTTTGGTATGAAGAAATTCTCACTGGGCCTTGAAGGGTATTTTGTTATTTGAATAATATTTAATAAAAATCGTTATGTCCACCAGGGTGCACTCTTTGCTAAAATAAAGCCATGGTGGTCAGTAGCTGTTCGGTGCACCTGCTGCATGGAAACTGGGTGAAATTATTCAACTTC